>PVKU01016968.1:0-12861 GCA_004027475.1 Anoura caudifer | reverse complement strand
TGTAAAATGAAATGAGATATCATATTCATAACCATAAAATTGATAAAAGTTAAACAATCTGACAATACCAAGTAAGGTTATGATAAAATAGGAATTCTCATCCTTTGTCAATAAACCTGTAAATGAATACAACCACTTTGGCAATTTCTAGTGCACATTGAATATGCGCACACTCTGTCTGATCTTACAAATTCTCTTCATTGAAAGAAACCTAAAGAAGTTTTCATTCACATATACAAATAATAATACACAAGAATGTACAGTTGTTGTATTAGTAAAACTTAGAAACCTCATTTAACTTAAATAGGAGAATAAATTTGTGATCTTTGATTAGGGAAAGATTTCTTAGATATAGTGCCAAAAGCACAAATCCAACAAAGAAAAATAGTGATACATTGTATGACGTCAAAATGAAGAACTTCTGCAGATTGGTAGTTACAAAATAGTCATGGAGTTGTAAAATACAGCATAGGAAATATAGTCAATAATAGTGTAATAACTATGTATAGTGTGAGGTAGGTACTGGAAATATCAGAGGGAACACTTTGTAAAGTATGTGATTATGTAACCACTATGCTGTACTCCTCAAACTAATGCAAAATAATATTGAATATAAACTCATTGAAAAAATTATACCTGGCCAAGATGGAAGTATAGGTAGATACATTTTGCTTCCTTGCACAACCAAAAGAAGGACAAGGATAAATTTAAAAACAAAAACCAATGAGACTCTCTAAAAATAAATAAATAAATAAATAAAATTTAAAAAAGAAATATAACATTTCATGGCAAAAAAGCACATGAAAAGATGCTGAAAATCATTAATCATTAGAGAAGTGTGAATTAAATCACAATGAGATAGCACTATACACATATTGGAATGTCTAACATGTAAAAAAATATCTGACCATATTATTGGCAAGGATGAGAAGCTACCAGAACTTTCATACACTTCTAGGGGAAATTTTGAATTGTACAACCACTTTGGAAAATAGTTTAAACCAGCGGTGTCAAACTTATTTTCACCGGGGGCCACATCAGCCTCGCAGTTGCCTTTGAAGGGCAGAATGTAATTTTAGGACCATATAAATGTAACTACGGTACTCCTTCACAGTTAAGCCAGAGCTTGGTGCTGTCGAATCAAGGTGCCAGATTGGAGAATACAAGGTGGAAGGCTGGATTTGGTCCACAGGCCTTGTGTTTGCCACCTGTGGTTTGAACCTATGCCTACATTATGACCAAGTAACACCATTCTTAAGTATCTACCCAAATAAAAAAATGACAACAGCCAACAGAACAATAACTGTCTGGTGTGAATGAATCAAAATTGTATCCATTTTTTTGTCAGATCAGTAAAAAGTATCTTTTATGGTGTGCCACAGAATTTTAGTAATTAGTTTATGTATGCCATGAGATGAAGAGGGTTGAAAACCACTGGTCTAGAGCACTTGCTACAAGATAGAGTTATGTGATGTAATGTAATCACAGGAGAGACATCTCATCATTTCTGCCATATTCTATTAGGAAGAAATTCACAGGTGCCATCCACACTCAAGGGCAGGGACATATACAGGTGGTAAGGATCATGGAGGTGCATCCTACTGTCTGCCTGCCACAAGTGGGGTGAGAACCAAAAATCCTTAAACTTTATCTGTAAAGATTTCCTTCTTGTATTTTAAAAAACTAAACAGAAGGAAACTGAGCAACAATATACAATGTACAAACAATATGAAGCATCTTAAATGTTGTTAGAATGAAAAACTAGAAGCATGTCTAATAGAAACTATAAACCTTTTATGTATGTTAATTTAAAAAAGTCTTACATCATCAGCTATTGCTGTTTAGGAGGTCATCTTTTATGATGGTACAAGGTTTAGTTTAATTTTCTAACATAGTTATTAATAATGCCTGAGACATATCAGTTTACATTTTTCAGACTCTAATCTTTTCAGGGTGGGGGCCATCTCTGTTTCCTTGTGTTTTCATTGCTGTATTGTTAAATTAAGTCATCTTTCAGTAGGTGAGCCTGTAAAACAACCTTTATTTTAGATGGGTTTCTATAATTCTTTTCAGCCTCTTGACTCCCAAATTTTGCAGATGCTGCCTGAGTTATGGTTATAGCTATGTGTAAATTTCTACATGAATTGGCATAAAGTTTAGAATCAATTTTATATGAACTTTGTCATTGTATTTGCGTTTTAACTTCATTTTTCTTTTGGGCAGGAATGAAATTCTTCATCCTAATAAGCCAAGTGTTACTGTTGCCTTCTCAGGGGCCAAATACAGCATTCTTTTAATTTGTTTACAATTTGAAACTCACATTGACTAAATGAATCTTTGTATTTTCCATGTTTACTACATCTGTTGTCATTATGCATTCTGCATTTATTGATAACACTAAACATCTTTTTTGCATTAAAAGCAAAATAACATGGCAAATTATATCAGTTCTGATTTAACATTATATTTTTAACTTTTTTCATTAATACAGTAGTATAATCATTTCTAGAGAAAAGAAATAAATTTTTACCTACTGATATTTGAATTATTCCTCAAATAAATTAGATTAGTCATAGAAATATAAAAAGCATCACACCACATTATAAATAGTTTGAATCTGAACATAGTATTACTGCCAAAAAGAGAACAATTGTTTAAAAAATCTGTAATTCTCTGACAAAGGAAGAAATCTGTTGACTTGATGTGCTATTGTTTCAGTGGGCATCTACTTAACTAAGTACAGTATTTTCTTTAAGGAATGCCAGAACCTATTGCATTCCCTCTTGTAAAGAAGGTTGCTGTTAATATTTGCTCATAGTGTAATAGTATTTCACCACAGACACTGTAATGCCATCATCAGTAGCCTAGTTTTACTAATATGTAGTCATTTAGTACACTTGTATGGAGGGCCTACACAATGGGAAACATAAATAGGAGTAAGACACACCATGCTCTGAAAATATTTATTATCTAGAGAAGTGAGGATATGCATAACTAATGGCAACATAATGATAACAACTACAAGAAACACAGAAGCAAGAAGGGTCCCATAAATGTTCAGGAGAGAAGTCATCATGATAGCCACCATGTATTTATTGAATATTATTTATGTGCCACATACCTTACAATGGTGATTATTAATACTAATACTCTAATACAAATACCCACAGATATGAATTGGATAGTTAATATGTGCCAGGCACTATTCTCTGACCTTCCCCCTACCCCTGCACATGTAAGCTGGCAAACTCTTGTTCCTCATGACAATGCCATGAGGCAGTTATAATTATTCCCATTTTATGAAAGAAAAACTGAAGCTCAGAAAATTCAGGGACTTACAGAAGGTTATATAGTTAAGTAAGTTAATAAGTTAGGGTTTAACTCATGTTTGTCTGAATTCAAAGTTTATGCTCTCTGAACTGGCTTTGGGTCATCTTCACTCTGCCAGAAACTCACTGTATTAGTTATCTATTCCTGGAAAGCAAATCACCCAAAACTTAGTGGATTAAAACAATAATGATTTATGATTTTTCCTAATTCAATGGCTGACCAGTTTTTCCATTGGTGTGGCCTGAGTCAATACTGCTACTGCAGTCAACCGAAGGGTCAACTGGGGCTGCCGTGTCCAAGATGGCCTCATTTACATGTCAGGCCCTTGGTGTGGGCTCTGGACTGGAACCCCTGGACACACCTCCATGTGGTCTTTCATCCTGGCTTCTTCATAGCATAATTATTTGGCACAAGGGTATCAGGGCTTCAAGAAAGCTAGCCCGAGTGCATGAGGGCTTATTAAGCCTCTGCTCATGTCTAATTTGCTAATTTGGTCAAAACAAGTCACATGGTCAAACGCAGAGTAAATATGAAAGACAATACTAGGGCCTGGATACCAGGAGGTATGATTCATTGGGGGCCATCAATGGAACAATCTGTTGTATTTATCATATGACTTTTAAAAATCCCCTGAAACTCAGGTTCTTCATTTGTAAAAGAAGAGATAGACCGGAGTTAACTCTGAGGTCCTGCTACCACTTGTGATTGGGAAATAGAAGGCAGGTGCACTCTATGAGCTTTCCTCTGTAGCTCAGCTTCATAATTCCTCGACATGCTGCCCACTAATTTCCCCATTTCCCTAAAAAAACCCTCCCTAAGCCTTCTCAATAGTCTCCCCAAATATCTTTTTATGATCAGTATTGTCAACCTTTAAAAAAGAAAGAAAAGCCATGGCTGGTGTGGCTCAGTGGATTGAGAGCCAGCCTGCAAACCAAAGGGTCACCAGTTCGATTTCCAGTCAGGGCACATGTCTGGGTTATGGGCCAGGTCCCCAATAGGGATGAGGGGTGGGGGTTGAGAGGCAACCACACACTGATGTTTCTCTCCTTCTTTCTCCCTCCCTTCCCCTCTCTCTCAAAATAAATAAATAATTTTTAAGTCTTTAAAAAAAGAAAAGAAAAAATGAGAAAATTAAACTAAAATACTGTAGTACTATGCTTCTAAAGTATGCATTGTAAACTGGAGATTCCTAGGGATGGTGGTAGCATGGGGAGAGTGTGTTTGTAGACAGTGTGATGGCTTCAGAGGAAAAAGCAATGAAACAATCTTGTTCATCCACTTCAGTCAAATTTGAATATACAATTAGTTATCATTTTCATAGGGACCCTGTTATTTTCTTAATGAGTACAGTCGTCCCTCGCTATATTGTGGTTCACATATTGCGGCTTCACTGTATCATGGGTTTTTTTTAAAGCAATGTATCTAATTCTGTATCGTGGAGTTTTCACTATATCGAGGGATTTTGAGGTATATAGGTATTTATATAATATTTAAGATTCTAGTTATTTTTGCCTAAAAAATTTAAAACAATATAAAAATATAAAAAATGTTAATTCAAACATATTAAAAGAATGTTAAATCAAAATAAAATACAGTATGTATTTCATCAGCAGATGAATACTGTACTCTACACGATGGAAATGCAGTACACCACTACCACTTGCGCAAGTTTGCCAATGTGAGATTGTACACAGCACACTATTGGTTGATGGAATGGAAGGCAACCAACCACAGCACTGTGTTCTGTATCCTGGGCACTGATTGACTCAGCGACCGTAGCATAAGTCTGTTTGCTCTCCCGCACTGTGCCCATACATTCAGCATCTCTCCTTGTCCACTTCACATCGACGTCTGATCACTGTGCGTAGTGTTGGTCTGCAGTGTTGTGTTTTTGTGAAATTTTTGAAAAAGTTTGAATTTATTTCAAGCCCTACAATACCACCCAAATGTTCTGCACCTTCTAAGGCTTCTGGCAGTGAACCCAAGCACCAGAGGAATATGCTTACCATCAAAGAAAAGATGCAACTTCTCAACCTGTTAAAAGAAGACAAAAGCTACACGGCTGTAGGCCGCCATTATGGGATCATTGAATCTACTGTTCACTACATAAAGAAAGATGAGAAGAATATTAGGTCTACAGCAACAGTGACTTTTAACAAGACTGCAAAGAGGGTGGTCACTTCCCGAAATAAGGCTATTGTGAGGATGGAGTCTGCATTGGCCCTGTGGATAAATGACTGCAGGAAGAAGAATATCTCACTGGATACCAACACCATGCAGATGAAGGCCAAGAAATTTTACGATAGTTTTGCAGAAAGCATGGATGTTCACAACAGTGATGAGGATGACAACGTGGATGGATGATGACTCAGAAGCAGGACCATTGAATGCTTCTCCCACCAGATCAACCCCATTCAGTGCCAGCAAGGGCTGGTTTGATAAATTTCAGAGATGCTTTGGACTCAAGAGCATTTCTCTGCATGGAGAAGCTGCCTCTGTGGATAAAAGTAGCACCAGCAACTCCCCATAACTATGTTCATCACTCGGAAGAAGAGATCAGTTACACCTACACCTTTAGTGGAAACAGAAGTTATGGCCCAGGGTGAAGATACTGCACCACCGGATGAAGTGGTGAGTTCAGAAGAGCTGTAATGCTCTTCTTGGCTGTGCAGTACATTCATCTCATTGTCATCACCTTCATAGCCATCAGTACTGCACAGCTACATAATTCATGATCTTCATCATTCAAGTTGTAGTATACTTCACTGGTGAGTACCCGTATAGAATTTTATATGTTGTTAAAATTATGCAGGTTTAAGAGTGTAGAAAGTGTTTAAGAGCATATCAAGTGTTTATAAGAGCATGAGAAAGGTTAATAAGAGAGTGGGAAAGGCTTATAGGAGTGTGGGAAGAGTTTATAAAGCCTTAAAATATATATATATATATAAATAATAAAATAAATATAATGCTGCTACTTCTCGGATTTTCACCTATTGCGGGGGTCTCTAGAATATAGCTCCCGCAATAGGTGAGGGATCACTGTATTGCCTTTTTAGTGTAGCTGGGGGACTGAGAAGTGGTGAGCAGGGAAGAACCCTGAGCAGATCCTGCAAAAAGGTTAACTTTTCAGGAATGTTTAAGACATCATGCTGGCTTGGCAATTGTAAACATTGTGAAGAAAGGCTGTTAGAGATGCAGTGGGAAAAGCTAAACTTTAACACAAGGAGCAAGGAAACAAGGATCTAGGTTCTTTATTTTTTTAATTGTTGTTCAAGTACAGTTTTCTGCTTTTTCCCTCACCCTTCCCCACCACCCCAGCACTCCCCACCTCCCTCCCCTGTTTCCACCCCAGCTTGTTATTGTCCATATGTCTTTTATAATTGTTCCTGTAAACCCTTCACCCTTTCCTCCCATTATCCCCTCCCCTCTGGTCACTGTCAGCCTGTTCTCAATTTCGATGTCTTTGGCTATTCTTTGTTTGCTTGTTCGTTTTGTTGGTTAGGTTCCTGCTAATGGTAAGATCATACGTTTGTCTTTCACTGCCTGGCTTATTTCACTTAGCATAATGCCCTCCAGTTCCATCCATGCTGTCACAAAGGGTAAGAGTTCCTTCTTTCTTTCTGCTGCATAGAATTCCATCGTGTAAATGTACCATAGTTTTTGGTCCATTCATTTCCTAATGGGCACCTAGTTTGCTTCCAACACTTGGCTATTGTAAATTGTGCTGCTATGAACATTGGGTTGCATAGATTCTTTTGGATTGGTGTTTCGGGGTTCTTAGGATATAATCCTAGCAGTGGAATTCGTGGGTCAAAAGGCCGTTCCATTTTTAGTTTTCTGAGGAAAGTCCATACTGTGTTTTCCACAGTGGCTGCACCAGTCTGTAATCCACCAACAGTGGACCAGGGTTCCCTTTTCTCCACAACCTTTCCAACATTTGCTGTTTGTTGCCTTTTTTATGATGGCCATTCTGACCAGTGTGAAGTGGTATCTCATTGTGGTTTTAATTTGCATCTCTCTGATGGTTAGAGAACCCAGAAATAAACCCAAGTCTCTATGGTCAATTAATATTCGATAAAGGGGCAACAACATAAAATGGAGCAAAAATAGCCCCTTGAACAAATGGTGTTGGGAGAGCTGGACAACTACATGTAAAAAAATGAGACTTGACCACCAACTTATACCATACACAAAAATGAATTCAAGGTAGATAAAAGATTTAAATATAAGTCATGACACCATAAAAGCCCTAGAGGAGAACATAGGGAAGAAAATCTCAGATATTCCACGCAGCAATACTTTCATTGATATGTCCCCCAGAGCAAGGGACATAAAAGCAAGAATAAACAAATGGGATCTCATCAAAATAAAAAAAAACTTCTGCACAGCTAAAGAAAACGGCATTAAAATAGAAAGAAAACCAACTATATGGGAAAACATATTTGTCAATGATACCTCACACAAGGATCTGATCTCCAAAATATATGAAGAACTCACACAAATCCACTCTAAGAAGACAAGCAACCCAGTTAAAAAATGGGCAAAGGGTTTGAACAGACACTTCTCCAAGAAGGACATACAGAGGGTCCAAAGACATATGAAAAGATGCTCAGTGTCGCTAGCCATCCGTGTCTAGGTTCTTTTAATGAGCTCATAATGTGCTCATTCTCCCACCAATCAGCTGTGGGGGCCTATGGCCCACCCTCCTCACCCTCCCCAGCTCTGGCTTCTGAGCTCTGGCTTCATATGTTAACAACAGTATTCTTGGGTTTGACTAATATTATCTCGTGTTGTTTTCAAACTATTAAGTACATTTGTTCAATTTGCATTTTTTTATGGTTACTGTTATGTTGTTAGGTTGAATCCACAATTCACATAAATGGGTCAATGAGTCGCAAGTGTTTTATTGAAAAGTATTGATGAAAAGTGAGATATAAAAATTCCAACTTAAAATAATGCCATAGATAAAACCAACAGGCTACAGTTTAATTTTACTATGAGTCTGCTACAAGTGAATCTGCTAGTGATGATTTCTGACAAGCGTTGAGAAAGAAAAGTCTGAATTGAAAGTATAATGAACATTATCTGAAAACTGCAATTTATTGGACCTGTGATCTGTTTAAAATCCCCCAAAGCATAGTCTGTTATGTAACTGTTTTTTCTCACTGCACCAGAGAAACTCTCACACTTGAGTTCTCGCGAGTTTCAACAGAATATTGTATCAGGATATTAGAGACATGTTTTTTTATATTTTCTTTTTTAAAACTATATTTTATTGATTATGCTATTACAGTTGTCCCATTCCTCTCCCATCATTCCCCTCCACCCTGCACACCCCCTCCCACCCACATTCCCCCTTTAGTTCATGTCCATGTGTCATAAGTTCTTTAGCTTCTACACTTCCCACACTATTCTTGCCCTCCCCCTGTCTATTTTCTACCCACCGTCTGTGCTCCTTGTTCTCTGTACATTGTCCCCCTCTCTCCTCCTCCCACTCCCCTTTTGCTAACCCTCCATGTGATCTCCATTTCTGTGTTTCTGCTCCTGTTCTAGCTGTTTGCTTAGTTTCCTTTTGTTTTAGGTGTGGTTGTTAATATCTGTGAGTTTGCTGTCTTTTTACTGTCCTATTTTTTATCTTCTTTTTCTTAGATAAGTCCCTTTAACATTTCATATAATAAGGGCATGGTGATGATGAACTCCTTTAACTTGGCCTTATCTGAGAAGCACTTTATCTTCCCTTCCATTCTAATGAGAGCTTCGCCGGATAGAGCAATCTTGGATGTAGGTCCTTGCCTTTCATGACTTGGAATACTTCTTTCCAGCCCCTTCTTGCCTGCAAGGTCTCTTTTGAGAAATCAGCTGACAGTCTGATGGGAACTCCTTTGTGGGTGACTGTCCCCTTATCCCTTGTTGCTTCTAGAATTCTCTCCTTCACTTAATCTTGGCTAATGTAATTATGATGTGCCTTGGTGTGTTCCTCCTTGGGTCCACCTTCTTTGGGACTCTCTGAGCTTCCTGGACTTCCTGGAAGTCTATTTGCTTTGCCAGATTGGGGAAGTTCTCCTTTCTTATTTGTTCAAATAAGTTTTCCACTTGTTGCTCTTCCTCTTCCCCTTCTGGTACCCCTATAATTCAGATGTTGGGACGTTTAAAGATGTCCTGGAGGTTCCTAAGCCTCTCCTCATTTTCTTGAATTCTTGTTTCTTCCTTCTTTTCTGTTTGGTTGTTTCTTTCTTCCTTCTGGTCCATTCCATTGATTTGAGTCCAAGTTTTCCTCCCATCATTATTGGTTCCCTATGCATTTTTCTTCATTTCACTTAATGTAGCCTCCATTTGTTCATCTAATTTGCGACCAAAATCAACCAATTTTGTGAGCTTCCTAATCACCAATGCTTTGAACTGTGCATCTGTTAGGTTAGCTACCAGTACTTTGAACTGTGCATCTGATAGGTTGACTACCTCTTGGTCACTTAGATAAATTAGCTCTGGGGCCCCTATCTGTTCTCCCATTTGAGCCATCCTTGGTTTTGTTTTTGTTTTTGTTTTGTCTCATCGCAGCTGTTATGTATGAGGGGCAGAGCCTTAGGTGTTCACCAGGGTGGGGCAGCCCAGTTGCTGGGTTGTGATGCTGGATGTGGGGGCAGGATCCGAGAGGGAACAATGGAGCTTGCTGCACTCTCTATCAGATTCCAGTCCCTTCCTCTGCTTTCCCCAAGCAAATTGGGCCCCTCTGGCACTGACTTCTGTGTGGGCAGGCTCATGCACGTTCTAGGCCCCCGTGGGTCTCTCCAACAAACTCTCCCCCAAGGCTGGGATTCCCTCCCAGCACCCCAACTCTCACAAGTGTTCTCAGTCGGTGCTTTTTAGGCTTTATTCCCAGTGCTGAGGCCTTGTGCTGCACAGTCTGTCTCACTGCCCATTTTCACCTGGTTTATCTGCGCGCGAATGTGCTACCACGGTCCGCCACTTTGTGCACCTCGTTTGCTCTGCTCATTGCCTCCGAGTGCCTGGTAACCACCACCTGTGTGCTTGGGACCACCAGCTACCGCTTTTTCCCACCGCGACCCCTCTCTGCCGGCCGCCGACTCCACCCCTCTTACCAGTCCAGGTGAATCGTTGTCGGACTTCTGTACAATTCAATCCTCTATCTGTTCTGGATAGGTTTTTTTTTTTTTTTTTGGTTCTATATTTTTGTTGTCCTTAATCTTGGTTGTGAGAGGAGGCATAGTGTGTCTGCCTATGCCTCCATCTTGGCCAGAAGTCCTGTAACCTTCTTAAATAGTAGAATGAAGACATTGAAACTTTTGTCATTTTCAAATAAAACAGAGTGACCTCTCTGGTAAATTTATTGTAATTACTTAAAACAAGCATAAAATAAATGCTTCCTATTTTGTAAATATTTAGTTTTACAACTAAAGAGAAGAAACTGACCTAAAGAGGGATAACTCAAAGTTGCCCTTCTTATGGCCAACATGCAATAAATCACATTACTTCTGGAAGCACATAAAAAAAACCTCAAAACCAATGATATACGAGGTCTGTCCAGAAAGTATCTAGCCATGTAATATGAGAAATAGGGACATTTATGGAAGAAAATCCAAGATGTAAGAAACATTGCATATAAGACAATAATGCCATAAATAGGGGACCTCAGTCCCCTTCAAAGTTATGATCTTCTTGAGGAAATCTGGGTCATTGACAGTAGTTTGAATCAAGTCATTAGCAACTGCTGCATGGTGTTCCTTTCGTTCTGGTAGCACAAACTGCAAAACAAATTTTCCCATGACATGTTTCATGCCAAGATCCTGCATCAAAATCTCGGACATCGTAGTTTCTGGAATCCCCAGATCAGCTTCTAGTTCTATTAGTGGCTGAACTTTGTTTATTGCAACCTGTACACTTTCAACGTTCTCAGGTGTTCTGCCTGTTGCAGGCCTTCCAGAACATGGCTCACTTTCACCAGATTCTCGACCATCTTTGAAGCCTTCATGCCACACTTTTATTTGCACTGCACTCATTGCATCATCCCCAGAAGCCTTCTGAATCATCCGAATAGTTTCTGCAGAGGAATGTTCAAGCTTAATGCAAAATCTGATGCAGATTCCTAGCTCTGCTCACTCAGTCATTTTGAATGTGATGGTTACACAGTACACATGCTCACTTAATGGCTTCTACAGCCCCCACTGACTAGTACAGTGAAGTCATCATTGTTTATGTGTGTGCATTCCAGTCCACTCTCCTTGACTGCCAGGTTACATTGATGTTATGCAAACCATTCTTGTTATTTTAACAGTGTCTGGACTTTTTTCTGGACAAACCTTGTATGTTACACTTGAATTAAAACCAAAAATAATATCACTTACAAAGTTGTTATTTTGCTTTACAGTGAGGAGAAACCACTTAAGTGTCAAGTATGACTCAGTGCTTAGCAAATATGCTGCACATATAAGACAAGGAAAGGCTGGATGGCAGCTTGTTTGGATTATAACTGAGAGTCATATTATCAGATGAGAGACATTTTGTTTACTGGTGGTTATATGATGGGCCACAATGTAGCCTGACAAAGTGAGAGGTGTATCTGGAGCAGGTTCAATTTGATACTACTCCACATCCTGATGTATTTCCAGAAAATAATCCATGGGAAACAACCAAACTACCTGACTTTGTGTTGCAAACAAAACAAAAGCTCTGCATGTAATTAAATTATGTAGTATTTTCAGCATCTTTTCATGTGCTTTTTTGCCATGAAATGTTATATTTCTTTTTTAAATTTTGTTTATTTATTTATTTATTTTTAGAGAGTCTCATTGGTTTTTGTTTTTAAATTTATCCTTGTCCTTCTTTTGGTTGTGCAAGGAAGCAAAATGTATCTACCTATACTTCCATCTTGGCCAGGTATAATTTTTTCAATGAGTTTATATTCAATATTATTTTGCATTAGTTTGAGGAGTACAGCATAGTGGTTACATAATCACATACTTTACAAAGTGTTCCCTCTGATATTTCCAGTACCTACCTCACACTATACATAGTTATTACACTATTATTGACTATATTTCCTATGCTGTATTTTACAACTCCATGACTATTTTGTAACTACCAATCTGCAGAAGTTCTTCATTTTGACGTCATACAATGTATCACTATTTTTCTTTGTTGGATTTGTGCTTTTGGCACTATATCTAAGAAATCTTTCCCTAATCAAAGATCACAAATTTATTCTCCTATTTAAGTTAAATGAGGTTTCTAAGTTTTACTAATACAACAACTGTACATTCTTGTGTATTATTATTTGTATATGTGAATGAAAACTTCTTTAGGTTTCTTTCAATGAAGAGAATTTGTAAGATCAGACAGAGTGTGCGCATATTCAATGTGCACTAGAAATTGCCAAAGTGGTTGTATTCATTTACAGGTTTATTGACAAAGGATGAGAATTCCTATTTTATCATAACCTTACTTGGTATTGTCAGATTGTTTAACTTTTATCAATTTTATGGTTATGAATATGATATCTCATTTCATTTTACA
>PVKU01016967.1:0-12864 GCA_004027475.1 Anoura caudifer | reverse complement strand
ATTTTAATTATGATGTGTCTTGAAGTGGGCCTCTTTGGGTTCCTCTTGATTGGGCCTCTCTGTGATTCCTGGATTTGTGTGACTTTTTCTCTCATCAAATTAGGGAAGTTTTCCATCATTACTTTTTCAAATAGGTTTTCTATTCCTTGCTTTTCTTCTTCTCCCTCTGGTATCCCTATTATACGGATATTATTACGTTTCATACTGTCTTGCATTTCTCTTAATCCTTCTTCATTCTTTCTAAGCCACTTTTCCTTTTCTTGCTCCTTCTGGCTGATTTTTTCTACTTTGTCCTCCAACTCACTGATCCGATCTTCTGCTTCATCAATTCTGCTTTTCATTCCTTCCCCTGTGTTCTTCAGTTCAGAAATTGTATTTTTCATTTCCTCCTGGCCCTTGTTGATAGTTTCTATTTCCTTTTTCATGTTGATATAGTTTGCAGTGAGCTCATCGTAGCTTCCGTGTAGTTTTTGGTAGCTCATTGAGAGCTTATGGAGCTTCCTGACAACCATTGCTTTGAACTCAAAATCTGATAGTTGAGCTGCCTCCATTTCATTTAGCATTCTTTCTGGGGCTTCCTCCTTTGCTTTCATTTGGGGATTGTTTCTTTGTCTTCCCATTGTTTGTGAGACTCTTCTTGTTAGCCTCAGCTTCTTAAATTGATTTGTTCTGGTTCCCTGGGTTTATGGTGTGAACTCCGTGGTAGAATGGCTATGAAATTCAATGGTGCTATCTCCTTCAGGTATCCTGGTGTTCACTGCTTCCAGTGTCTCAGCTGTTGAAATGCCCCTTCTTTGGGGCCAACTCTGGTCTTTCCACAGTTCCAGGGGTTTTTTTGTTTTGTTTTGGTCTCACTCGTATGTGTTTAAAAAAAGAGAAAAGAGAAGGAAAGGGAAAAAAAGAAAAGAAGGAAAAGGAAATAAAAAAAATGAAAAGAGAATAAAGGAAAGTAGAGTGAAAAAAAAGAGGAAAAAAGACAGGAAGAAGAGATAAGCTTGGAAAGAAAGGAAGAAGGAGTAAAACAAGAAAGAGGTATTGAGAAGCAAAAAGGAGTTGAGGGGTAAAAAAAGATCAAAATAATGACAAAGAGAAAAAGAGAAAAAACCCACAAAAGAAATTAAAACAACGAAAAACACCAAAACCGCTAATTCTTGCTGTTATCAATCTTGCCAAGCTCATTTTTCTGGCCTTGATGACTGCAGTGGCCGAGGGGTGACCCTATTGTTTTTTCCCTTGTTCAGTACTCAGTTTTCTCTGGCCTACTTTCCTCAGAGGTATCCCAAGATTCTCTGCCCAGGGACCCAGACGCCAACTGTGGTCGCGCGCCCACAAGTCCCGATGTTCCCTGAGTCTTCCTTGCCCAGGTTCCAACTGTCCCAGAAACACGGTTCAACCCCTACAGTGCTCAGCGACTGCGCACTGGGTCTCTCTGGGAGTGCTGATGCAATGATCTACGATCCCCGCGCAGCTGTTTACAATGTCACGTGGGCGCAGACAAAAGTGCGAGCTCCAACACTCAGACCTCCCAGGGCTATGAGATCTTAACTCCTCTCTGTGAGATTTCAAGCAACCAGATTTATGCCAGCGCTGCTGGGTCCCTGCTTGGCTGTTCAGGGAGCGGTTGCCGCAGCTCCCTCCCTAGAGTCTTACGGCCAGCCCTGGCCCGGTTTCTCAGCCCCCGTCCCGGTCTCCACGCCACCAGAATACTCTCCTTGCTGTCCAGTTTTTCAATGCCCACTGCAATTTTCGATCATCTGTTTTCAAATATGCTGTCTTTTTGGTGTCTGTTTGCTGTGCTGCATTGAAAAATGTCCCAGTTTAACACCTGTGTGTGTGGGGGGGGGGGAGTAGAGGGATGTGCGTCCTCTTACCGTGCTGCCATCTTCTCTCCCTGTTGTTACTATTACTCGAATTTGTTTTACCTTAAATACACTAGATAATCTGAATATTCCTAACTTCTCATTTGGTTTTTAGGCTCAAATAAGCTAACATTACTTCCATATAAAGTTTTAGATTAAAAATGAAAATCAGGTAAATTGAATCATAAATCTAACAAGCTTTGTTATACCAACAAGTAATAATGTTCTGTGATGTCATTTTACATGTAATTTTCAAGGTCCTTAATCAACTTTAAGACCTTTAATTAATGTTGAGGTAAATAATAGATAATCTTTAAATATTTGTTTCTTATTTGTACATGATATAGAGTGGCCATTTCTTTGGGCCCTGTTAACAAATACATCCTTTTTGCCAGTTTGATGTGTTTGTCGTAGGAGTCCTTTTTTATGTTATGAGCTTTACTGGATGTGGTAGCCATAAGATTTTATAGCCTGGGAACTCCTTCAAAGCAAGACATGCTTCCCAACTCCTTCTCAGTGACAGAGAGCCACCTCACCTGACTCTGCACTTCCTGGGCCACCCAGCAACTGAATGAGGTGAGGGATCCTGTCCCTCACCAGTCAGCCAGTGCAGAGCCCCTTTACCAACTCTAATCCTGGAATTTCCTTCAGGGCTGACCAAAGCTTCCACTGGACTACATTGACTCCTCCCTCTGCCAGTCCTGCTTTATCCCCCTCCTTCCCAAGTGTTGGACCCCAAAAGCACACACACAACTCTGTCTCAGCAACTGCTTCCAGAAGCCCCCATCCTTGACACTGTTTGCTAAAATGCCTGTATGGTGGTGGGCAGTTCTGGTTCACCTCCCAATTCTTTCTGTGTAATCAAAGTTATTGACTTTGGTTCTGATAGATAATTAAAGTTGGTGATTGAAACCACACTAGGAGCAACAGTGGCAAAAAAATATGCCAATGAATTCAATGGAAGGTGCTTTTGTTTATTAAGGAAAAAACATCTGTCTAAAGTATTTGTTTGCTCTAGAATAGGAAAGAAAGTTACAAAAGGCAGAACTGAAATGAAAATAGAAAGTTATGGGAGGTTTAATGAAAGTTAACTTTATTCTCCAAACATCTATAAATAATGAGCCTGAAAAGAAGTGATGAAATGTGTTAAAACTTTGGCAAAATTTGATCATACTTAATGAATTTGTTCACTAAAAAAAGTAAAAGCATATGAATTCTTCATTGCCAAATAGTATATTAATGCAAGACTAGAATTTGTTTTCCTCTCTGTTAAAATAACAAACCAGTCTTGGAGTATTTAGTGTGTTTCTTAAAAATAATTGTGAATTTCTGTAGTGATAATGCCTCAACATGGATAACTAACAACAATAATGTTGAAAAATCTAAATGTCAGAAAAATTTGGTATGATTCCATTTATAAGTTCAAAGACATAGAAAACTGAACAACCTATATGTAATATATGAGTAGATGTGTGTGTGCAGGTGTGTTCAGAGACCAGAGTTTAGAACAACAGAAAGGCAAAGGAGTGACAAGCTTGGCACTCACAAGAAGAGTTAGTGTTGGGGGCAGGTTAGCCAATGTGGAGACAAGGCTGATCTGGCAGCCACATCCCTGGTGACACTCAGGCTTCCAAGTTGAACATGTTCAGGTCCCTTGGAAGCCAGGCCCCTGCAGATGCTGGTGGACAGGTCTCTGGTCTGGGAGGGGCCTGGGCACTGTCAGCCAGGAATCATGAAGAAGAGAACAAGCAGGCACCTGTGTGAGACCTGAACAAGGTGACAGTTACTGAATTGCTCTGCCTTCCCAACTTCAGGTTGATTTCATTTTGGGCTTGCTCTCACCCAGTGCTATGCAGAGAGATTCACAGAAATTCAGTTCTAGCTGAACCAAGTGCACAATGTACCACCAAACAGTAATCCAGTTATCTAGTGTGAGCATTTTTTCATTTAACATTTTCTATTGACTAGGGCAATTTACAATCAAAATAGAGGTAGGAGTTAACTTGTAGGAAACTGATAGCAATGTAAATTATGCTTGTCCAATGACAATACGAAGAAGTTTGTCTTGGAGGCATGAAAATGGTCGCTGTCCAACAGGAAAGATTACAACCCAGAGGTTGCAGTTTTATTGTTCAGGACATTAACAGTTTTGTATAATTTAGTAATTTTATTCCAATCATCTTTCAGTGACAAATGTGCTTTTATTTTGGGTTTTCTTTTTGGTTTTGTTCTTTTTTAAATAAATTTTATTGATTATACTATTATACTTGTCCCATTTTTTTCTCTTCTTTATTCCCCTCTGCCCTGCCCCCTGCCTCCTGCCAGCATTCCCTCCCATCTTAGTTCACGTCCATGGGTCATACATATAAGTTCTTTGGCTTCTTCATTTCCTATACTATTCTTAACCTCCCCCTGTCTATTTTGTACCTATAATTTATGCTTCTTATTCCCTCTTCCTTTTTCCCAATTCTTCCCCTGCCCCCTCCCAGCTGATTACCCTCCATGTGATCTCCATTTCTGTGATTCTCTTCCTGTTCTAGTTGTTTGCTTAGTTTGTTTTTGTTTATGACTTTTAGATTCAGTTGTTGATAGTTGTGAGTTTGTTGTCATTTTACTATTCATAGTGTTGACCATCTTCTTTTTCTTAGATAAGTCCCTTTAACATTTCATAATAAGGGCTTGGTGATGATGAACTCCTTTAACTTGACTTTATCTGGGAAGCACTTTATCTGCCTTTCCATTCTAAGTGAAAGCTTTGCTGGATAGAGCAATCTTGGATGTAGGTCCTTGACTTTCATGACTTGGAATACTTCTTTCCAGCCCCTTCTTGCCTGAAAGGTCTCTTTTGAGAAATCAGCTGACAGTCTGATGGGAACTCCTTTGTAGGTAACTGTCTCCATTTCTCTTGCTGCTTTTCAGATTCTCTCCTTATCTTTAACCTTGCATAATGTAATTATGATGTGCTTTGGTGTGTTCCTCCTTGGGTCCAAATTCTTTGGGACTCTCTGAGCTTCCTGGGCTTCCTGAAAGTCTATTTCCTTTGCCAGATTGGGGAAGTTCTCCTCCATTAATTTTTCAAATAAGTTTTCAATTTCTTGCTCTTCCTTTTCTCCTTCTGGCATCCCTATGATTCAGATGTTGGATTTTTAAAGTTGTCCTGGAGGTTCCTAAGCCTCTCTTCATTTTTTTGAATTTGTATTTGTTCATTGTATTCTGGTTAAATGTTCATTTCTTCCTTCTGGTCCAAATTGTTGATTTGAATCCTGGTTTCCTGCCCTTCACTGTTGGTTCCCTGTATATGTCTCTCCATTTCACTTTGCATAGCCTTCACATTTTTCTCTATTTTGCAACCATACTCAACCATTTCTGTGAACATCCTGATTACCAGTGTTTTGAACTTTGCATCTGATAGATTGGCTATCTCTTCATCACTTTGTTCTATTTTTGGATCTTTAATTTGTTCTTTTATTTGGGCTATGTTTTTTGTCTTGGCATAGCTGTTATGCTGTAATGGGTACAACCTAGGTATTCACCAGGGCAGGGCAACCCACATTGCAGCATTGTGGCACTGTATGTGGGAGAGGGGTCCAAGAAGGAATAATGCTGCTTGCTGAGATTCAGTCACTTTCCCTGTTACCAGCAAGCAATGTGGGCCCTTCTGGTGCTGATTCCTGAGTGGGTGGGTTTGTTTACACTCTAGGGCCCTGTGGGTCTCTCCAGCAAACTCTCCTGTGAGGCTGTGAGTCTCTTATGCCACCACAACCCCCACAGATTTTTACAGCCAGAGATTTTGAGGCTTTATTTTCCTGTGCTTGAACCCTGGGTTGCAAGGTCTGTCTTGCTCCCTACTTGTTCTTCCTGGTTATCTGCATGCAAATGTGGGACCACTTGGGCCACCAGCCACTGCCTCACCTACTGGGTCCTCAAGCCGCCACCTTTCTGCATCCTCTCTGCCCAGGCTGCCCATCCTACCAGTCTGAATGAATGTTTCTTCTTTAACTCCTTGGTTGTCGGATATCCATACAGTTCAATTTTATGGCAGTTCTGAGTATATTTTGTTTTTAAATTTGTTGTTGTCCTTCTTTTGGTTGTGTGAGAAGGTGAAATGTCTAAATTGCTTTTAAAGCCAGTTCCACCATCCTACTGTCCCCTCATTAATGAGTTAAATAAGTCCTGGGCTTGTGTTCATTCTTAAGAAACAAACAAAATAATAGAAATGAAAACCTCTTTAGAGTGTGCACTGTTGCTCTCAAAAGCACTGGTTCCTTTTCCTCTAGGCCTCTGAGGCTTCACACTCAAAGTGGGGTCTTACAAAGTGGCCAACCTTACTAGCCTCCAATCCTTTTGGGGGTACCCAGCCTTGGTCTAGTATACTGCTACCAAGGCTTTAGGCTTCCAGAAAGTCAGTTCCCAGGGTGCTTTGAGAGCAGCTTCCACACTCTGGAATTCTCTCTCCTACCTGACCTGGGATTCTCCCCAGCAGCCTGGACGTGGGCCACTGTCTAGGGTATCAGGCTGCTGCTTTGGTTTGGTAGTGAAACCTTACAACTAGTAGCAACTGGTCTCCTGACATAATCTGACATTTATTTGTACCTTAGGGGGCTAATAGTTGTCTGACAATGGCTCTAGTGAGTCTGAAAGCTGCACTGAAACCATTATTACAATAGAATTCTTTCTGAAACCAGTTACAGCCGAAGATGAAGTATTGCCCTTTCCTGAGGGAAAAGAAACACCATGCCTGAACTAACCTAAAAGTCCTCACAGGGAGAAAGAAGGGTATAGAGAGCCCTGGAGTGCTGCCTGTGCAGCTGGTCCTCCTTCACTGGCACAGTGCCCAAAGCCCAGGAGCAGAGGAAACTGGCTATAGGATGCAGGCAGGATCCCAGATGTCTTCAAGTCAGTTCTGGTCCAGGTACCTGATGGGGAGAAGCCTTTACAAAATACTCTGTCCTTATTCCTGGGCCATGCCCAAGGCAATTGCTTTTCTCTCATACTTCTCAACCAGGCACCACTGTTGATCCTATTTTTTGTTCCTTAGGCTCTGGCGCAGTGCTCTCCTGCCCCTCTGCCTGCAGCATCCATATTGAGACTTCCTCACTGTCCACCTTTCCTGGGGCAAATCCAATCAGGCCACTGGCCTCCTGAAAGCTTGTCCTTGATTCCTACAAGTACTCAGTCTTTAGCCCAATGAGGCCCTCCACTCACTGGCTGCTGTGGACATGACTGCACACTGTTGTTTCCATGGGTGTTTCCCAACCCACAGGTTCCACCCCACCCCTCCCCACCAAGCTGTTGTGTCCTGCTTCACTTCCCAGTATTCCCTCACCATGATACCCCTGCCTGGAATGGACTCTTTGGCTCACTGCCCTTGAAGGCCAATTCCCACTGGACTTGACCTCACTCTACCTCATAACCAAATTAGGCCTGCTTATCTTTGAACCATCGGCATCCAGCACACAGCCCAATCAATGGAAAATGCTCCCAAATGTGTTGAATAAACAAGCAAATCATATCTAGTCTAAGCCTGTCATACAACAGAAAAAAAATAGTTGTAAAGAAGTAACAGTGACTTGCCTAAGGTCTTGCAGCCAGCTAGTGACAATACTAGGATGGAATCCCAAATCTCTTGGGGCCATCTGGGATTCCTAATGGTTTCTGAGATCAAGCTGAACCTATCAAAGTCACAGGCAGGTGCACTGGGCCCCATGGGTGGGAGATCTCTAGAGTAAATATTAATCATGACACAAGGTGAAGTCTGACTAAGGTGAGGAGCTGGGTTCCCACCCACAGGCCCTCCCTGCACCTCCTCCTGAGGGATGTGGTAACATGGACAGGATGTATCCCACATTGCAGGGCACATGACAGAGTTCACTATCTGGAAAATAAAAGAAGGGGAGGGGGAAATGAAAGGAATAACAGTTAACTATTATCCCAAAACAAAAATGTTTGCCTTCCCAAAGTGGGTTCCTCACTTTGTTTTTGGCCAAAGGCTGCAGACTCCCTTTCAATGGCAAGGCAAGGATTCTTTCCCCAGGAGAGGTCTGGGCCACATGAACTTGGCTGACCTTCACAGCCAGAGTTCAACTCTGCTGCACAGAGAGGCAGAGTCATACTCCCTGTGCTGAGGCACCTTGGAGAGGAGACAATCTGGACCCATGGCCAGACCATCTCCATTCCTGGCTGAGTGGCTTCCACAAAGAGATCCAAGGAGCTCATAACCAGACTTGACGATTATTTTTCAATCCTACAGAACACCTGCACATCTCCTGAACTTCTAGGGAATTTTTTCCTGGCTAGGTATATTTTGGCCAGCAGGCTGCTCACTTTCTGTTGTTCTCCCATGCACCATATGCCAACAGTAACATTCCAACTTCAGGGCTCCAGATTGCCACTGGCAATCAGCACTACAAGGATGACCTTGCTGTAGATAAGAGGACTGAAGGGACTGTGCCTCCCAGCAAATGGAATTCACATAAACATCAATTCAAACCCCTTTTATTGACATGCTAAACCATGTTCTCTTTGCCTGTTAGAACGAAAGTGGTGCTCTGCTAAGGATAGAATGTCTAGCTCAGGTAGCCAGGAGTTCAGTCACTGATGTCACCTGCTGCTCACCAGCTCTGTCTTTCCTGGAAGGTAATTTTGTGCATAGACCAAGAAAGAATCAGCTTCAGGAAAGAAGGCCATCCTCTAAGGAATGGTGCAAAGAGAGCTGGGGTAAGAATGTGAAGACTTGGGTTCTAGTCTTGACTGTGTCCCTTCACACTGTGCATTTGGAGCAAGTCACTGACCCTCAGTTTCCTTATCTGGGAAATGAGAATAATACTTGCTCTTCCTATTTTGCAAGATTACTCAACTCAAATGATTACTTCCTTAGCCAATACTACAAACAGTCCTCAACTGTTCATAGATTTATTACCACTTAAATAGCCTTTCTAATTTTCCCTACAAATGTATTTTAGTCCTTTAATCATTGAAACAAACAATACCAGATTGCCTAAATAAAATCACTTCTTGCTCAAAAACACTTAGTACTTAATGCCACTAAAGTAGGCACTTAAAAATGGTTAAAATGGTACATTTTCTGTTATTTTACTCCCTCATCCAAACCTTGAATGTTGTTCTCATTCCTACGCACCTGTTGGTGTCCTTCAGTGGCCAGCTCAATTTCTATCCTCTCAAGGTGCCTCCTCTGGCCTGCAACTGTTCACAAGGTGCCCCCTTCCTCCTCTCCCATCAGGGCACCTTTCGTCACCAAGTAGCTATAACAACTGGTGGCATTGTGCCTCCTCAACAGGATTGCGATCACCAGAATTCAGAGAACAAAACCACTACTGCATTGGTCAACACCATATGTTTGTCGGCTGGGTCATTTCTCTGTCCAGACTGAAGGGAGTGAGGTGACTCCTTAGTAGGTATCATTTGTCATTTAGTTCCTCACAGCATGGGTTTTAGTCATTGCATCTTTTTGATGTTCATATTCATTTCTATTGCTGTCAGAGGAAGCTACTGTAAGGGAATTACATCAGGGAGATGGCAGAATCGGAAATCCCAGACCTCTTTTCCCCACAGAGAGACCAACTGAAAAACAATATATGGTCAAAAAAGCCGTTTTGAGAACTGCAGACACAACTTCAGAAGTCAGAGTACATGAGACAGCCTCAAAGATAAGAATAGATAACTTTAAAAGAGTAAAGAAAAACTTTAATTTCAATCCCAACGGCCCTTTCTCCCAAACAGCACAGCTTAAGTACAATAAGGAGAAAGCACCCACCATGCAGCTTCTTCCACAGTACAAAAAGACAAGAGGAGGGGTTATGTCTCCATCATTCCAGCTTTTCAGAGGAACTGGTTTCTGTTTGTCCTGATTCAGAACACTGAGAGAACAAGCATACTTTGGATTCCACAGGGGGCCGTGGAGAACAAAGAGCACAGAAGCTTGCTGCAGCTCCAGAAAGTTTTCAATAGCACAGACACCAGAGAGAGCAACAGATTATGACCTTCAAAAAAAAAGAAAGCAGTAAACCTCTGATAGGGAGATTACCATAGAAGCCCAGGGAAAATATATCCCCAGAAAAGGTTTGAGAGGCTCCCAGAATCTCTAGCTGTTCTGATGGGTGAACATCTTTTCCATATACAAAATCAGTCTGTAGAGACTGAAAATTAAAAAAGCACATGGAGAAACAGGGAAACATGACCCAATCGAAGGAACAAAATAAATATCCTGAAACTGATGCTGAAAAATATGATCTATGAACTACCTCAGAAAAAATTCAAAATAGTCATCCTAAAGAAGTTTGGTGCACACAAGAAAACACAGATAACTAAACAATATCAGGAAAATGATGAATGAACAAAATATCAAAAAAGACTTGGAAACTATAAAAAAATAACCAAGCATGGATTCTGGGAAGATGGCAGAGTATGAAGTGATAGGAAACTGTCTCTCCACCTAGACAATACACTTGCAGAATCTTCCTTTTTGGAACTCTGGAGTCTGTTGAAAGCTTGCAATTCCCAAGAGAAGACATGGATGAAAATTTGTGGTTAATGTTGGTCAATTTCAACTCAGCATAGTAGTAGCTACCCATATATCCTCCACCCACAGACACATGAAAGGCAGCTAGTGTGTATTCCAAAATGCAGTTTACACACAGTTTGTGGATGTGAGGGTGGGCAAAAAGACCTGGTACTCCAACATTTGGGGATCTGTACTCTTATTATTAATTGTTTCTTCTGATCACAGAGGTGGAGACAAAGAAGTAGGCAACTATTCTTGCTTTACCTTCCCCCACTGTTGCAAGTGCAGCCCCCCTCCCTGTAAGTGACTTCCAGGAAATTTGAAGAGCCAGTGCTCATTCCACTCCCTTTCATTTTTCTATTTTGCTTAGAAAAAAAAAAGTGACTGCAGGCTTAGTGGTTTAATCAAAACAAATGTATTCTCTTACAGTTCCAGAGGTCCAAAGTCTTATTCTGATCTCATGAGGCTAGTCACAGTGTTGGTTGGCTGCCTTCTCTGCTGGAAGCTTGTTTCCTCACTGATTCAGTAGCTGGTAGAATTCAGTGCCTAGTGTTATATGGCAGAGTCCCTGTTTCCTTTCTGGCTGTCAGTGGAGAGCCATTCCCTGATTCTAAAGGCCACCCACAGTCCTTGGCTCCTGGACCCTTCTTTATCTTTAAAGTCAGCACAGCGCGCTGAGCCCTCACATTGCTTCCCTCAGACCATAGTGGTATCGCTCTCTGACCATCCTGGAAAAGTTTCTCTGCCTTTAAGACTCAAAGTGCACAACCTAAATTACATCTTCAAATCCTGTTTTGCCATGAAAGTTTCAGGGGACGTCACAGGAGAGTAGACACCTTTGGGGATCATTATTCTGCCTACCACCATGTCACTGACATACATCTTTGTAATTCTGTATTGTCTGTAAACTGTAGGTATATCTAGAGGTTTGAATACTTTCATGCTTGATTTCTTTGGCAAGACAATGCCATAGTTGTGAGCTTCCCATGCACCAAGCTAGGAAGCATGCTGTCTTTTTCTATGAGGTTAAGATTAACCAGTGGGTGTTGATGTTGTCATACTGATCTAGTCACTCCACATCAGTTGTTTATCTATTCATTTTACTAACTGCTTTTGCCTTGATCCTTCTTTCATTAAAGGTTGCAAAATGGTAATGTTCTATAATTTCCTCTTTATTTTGGACAATAAGCAGAAATTTCTTAATTAAAAAAGAAATTTCTCACAACTATTTGATTACTCTGGGTTACAGTTTATAATATGAACGCCAGATAAATGCCTGATTCATCTTCATTATTTGCAAGTTTTCAGAAAAAAGTATTGGTTTTTATTGGCATGACCCAAAGATAAGTAATAACTTATTTTTTGTATGTTTGTTTATTTTAGTATTAAGTCCTAAATTTAGACATACTAAATGTTTCAACTCTTTGTAATTATTATTCTTTTTAAAATGAATGTTTGAATGTGTTCAAACATTCACATTTTTGGCAAAAGAAAACCCTTTCAAGTTGACATCCACATCTTTTTGATGTTACCCCCTGCTTTTCGGCATGATAGGACATTCTAGACTGTAGAAACCTTGGGTCTCAAGCCAAAGGCAGCATTTTCCCAAGTAGTTCTGGTTATTTCTCATATCAAAGCTCAGTTGGGAGTCAGGGTTGCTTCTTGCTCTGGGGTTAACATACATTTTAATATTTTTCAATGGATACAGGCAAAAAAATATATTTTTAAAAAGTATATTATGAGGTTATTCTAATATTCCCAATTCAAATATAGCACTAAAGGGCTTTTAATTAATTTGTTTAATTTTCTCTCTCATACATAAAATCTTTTTTTGTTTCTTTTGAAATTTTATTCTTTTTTAAAATTATTTTGTTGTTCAATTAAAGTTGTCTGCTTTTACTCCCCACCGCTCCCCAAACCCCAGCCAAAACCACCTCCTTCCCTTGCTTCCACTACCCCTTGGTTTTCTCCATATGTCCTTTAAAGTTGTTCCTGTAAACCCTACCCCTCTTCCTACCCATCATCCCCTCCCACCTCTCCTTTGGATGCTACAAGATTGTTCTTAATTTCGATGTTTCTGGTTATATTTTGTTTGCTTTTTTCTTTTGTTGATTATGTTCCAGTTAAAGGAGATCATATGGTATTTGTCCCTCACTGCCTGGCTTATTTCACTTAGCATAATGCTCTCCAGTTCCATCCACGCTGTGGCAAAGGATAGAAGCTCCTTCTTTCTCTCTGCTGCATAGTATTCCATTGTGTAAATATACCATAGTTTTCTGATTCATTCATTTACTGATGGGCACTTGGGTTGCTTCCAGCACTTGGTTCTTGTAAATTGTGCTGCTATGAACATTGGGATCCATAAGTTCTTTTGGATTGGTGTTTCAGGGCTCTTAGGGTGTAATCCCAGCAGTGGAATTGCTGAGTCAAAAGGCAGTTGCATTTTTAGTTTTCTGAGGAAATTCCATACTGTTTTCCATACAG
>PVKU01016966.1:0-12865 GCA_004027475.1 Anoura caudifer | reverse complement strand
CTGGAGAGTTTTCTTTACTCATCTCGGTCCTGTTTCTTCATCTTTCCACTTTGGCTCCCTCATTTTGTTTGTTTCTATGTATTAGGTAGATATGCAAAGACTCTGTCCTTAGTTAGACACTGCCTGTTACTGGCCCTGGGCAACCTTATTGGAGCTGTCAGTGATCCACAGCTTATGATTCCTTCTGCTGGTCCTGGGCGCATTTGGAAAGGACCAATCTGTGGACCAAGGCTGGCTTTCACTAGCACCAGGCCCTGTGGTGCATCAGCTAAAGTCTCAAAGCACCCAGAGATCTGTCCTCACCTGTAGGCTTCCTGTTAGGCTTAATCACTGAAGAAACCTCCACCTGAACTCTTTAGCAGGGGCTGAGCTCCAGGTGGTAAGGTGAGAGGATTTCGTGCAGGTGGGGCTGTTGCTTCCCCCTTGGCTGTGCCACATGGAGGGGAGTTCTCTGCCTGAGAAAGATGTCTTCTACAGTATGGGGAGTGATGACTACAGCTATCCTAGCAGCTGATGCTTCCGTGCTCTCCCCAGAGCCACCAACCCCAGACTCTCCTCATGTGGCATTAGTCCACTCTGTCCTCCCTCTGCCAGAGCCCAGGGTAAATGGCTACAAACAAAACCTTGTTGGTTATTCAAAACGGTGTCTGCGTCTCTAGTTGTCTACCCCTGGCAGACAGAAATCTTGCTGCTTTTCACACTAGGATGTTACGTGGGCAGTTTTTCTGGTCCTGGTGCTCTAAGCTTAGGAGCCTGGTTTGCAACCCCCTGGGACTGCTGAACTGTCCCTCTCGAATTTCAGCTGCTGCCCACAGGAGCCCAGCCAACCCTCTCAGGCCACCTCACTTCCTGTCAGTCTCAGTGTGGTGGAGTGGTTTCTTCTGTTAGTCCTTGGTTATAAGGCTTCTCTCCAACTGGGCTTCAGTTGGTTTTACAGGCTGATTTTTGTATAATTGGGTTGTAACTCCAGTTGTTCCTGGGAGGAGGTTAGTGTAGCCTCCACTTACTGTGCCACCACCTTGGGTCCTCCCTCTGTCAGCCTTTGTTGACGGCACTCCCCCTAGCATGACCTGACTGGAGTCAATCGGAGATGCTAACCGTGGCTTTTGACAGCAGGTTTGAATCGGCTCTAGCACGCCGCCGTAGTCCCCGCATCCTTAATCTTCACCATAACCTGAGGTGCTTCCTGTCATTGTTTTTGACCTCAATAGCTCCCCTGTCAGCCAAGAAAGAGGCTTGCCTGACAGTCACCATTAACTCTCCCCTCCCCCTCGTCCCCCACAGCCAGGAGTCAGTGGACCCCCGTGATTGCTCTGTCATGTGGGTCTTGAGTCCGTCCCCATGTGCATCCCGAGTCCGGTCTGTCCCGTCCGCCACTCTCCCCTTGCTACCGCACTGCCTCTGTTTTGCTCTTTCTACCTCTGTGCTTGCGCCTGCCGACCACTGTTCGCTCTACGGACAGTCG
Organism: Anoura caudifer; assembly: GCA_004027475.1. Lineage (NCBI taxonomy): Eukaryota > Metazoa > Chordata > Mammalia > Chiroptera > Phyllostomidae > Anoura > Anoura caudifer. Next base: position 11,400 of record PVKU01016966.1, on the reverse strand, counting down.
GCCTGTGGGAGCAGAACTACATCACGCTTGCCTTTCGTTCACACCCTCTCTGTGGCGGTCCCTTGCCACTGTCCGAATGAAGGTAAGTTCCAAACCCTTAGCATATCTTACCTGACACCCTCCAGCCCCTGCTCACGTACCTCTTCTCACCTGCCACTGCCTGCCTCTGCAGCCTCCTTCCCCACTCATTGCCCCGCTGGTCTCTTCATTTCAGCCACTGGAATTGCTTTTATTCACTCCAGCAGGCCAGACTCCTTGATCAGGACATGACTTTGGAGTGCTGCTTCCTCCACCTGTATCTCCACTCTCCTGCCCCCTCATCCAGCCCTCAGCTGGCTAACTCCTCTCATCCTTCAGTGATTTGTCATCCTGTGTCACTTTCAGCGTGACTTCCTGGGTGAAGACCCTTACCCAGGTGGTTGTCCTTGCCTTCCCAGTTCCCAGTGTCTTCTCCACAAGGTGAGGCTCCTTGAGGGCCTGGAGTGATACTTGTCTTCTTTGCTGCCATATTCCCAGCATTGCCCACAGTACCTGGCATGCAGTTTGTGTCCCATAAATGTTGGCCCCACCTCCTGGGTTTATGTCGGCCCCAATTAAAGAGTAAATTCTACGTGGTCGAGCATCTGTCACTTCCTGTACTTTTTGTCAGCAGTTGATCAGCTTAGTGCACAAAGTAGCTGATGGATCATTTTTACCACTCCATTTAACTCCATTCCCCAAAGAGCATCTTGGAAGATGGTTTTCTATTTTCGACAAAGTGGTGCTGATTTTTCTCACCAATTATTTTGCTCTTCTAGATTTCAACAGCTGTAACAGCTCATCAGTAGTTCTAGTTGTGGGAACCGTGAACGGCAATGTCACTTTGTCTCCACCAAACATCCGATCCTTTACAGAGATAATGTGGAAAAAGGGAAAGAATAAAGTGAGTGAGCTGGATTCAGATGGCGTCAAATCTTACCCACCTTTTGACGGTAGGGTTCATTTAGACAATACCTCTGGTGAACTCCACATCTCAAATTTAAGATCGTCGGATGAAGGTGAATATGAAGTCGAAATAGTACCCTCTTCACCTGGAGCGAAATTTAACCTGATGATCTTTGGTGAGTATTACATAACTTGATTTGTTTAAAACAGCAAATTTCCAACTTTTTAAAGAGACTTCTACAAATTAATGGCTTGTGAGAAGTAAAACAGTTTGTTATCACACACAGGCACAGTTTTCCTCTCTTTCTGGTACACAGTGCCTCTTTAAGCTCCCATGTCATCCTCTGGGCAAGGCGAGGATGCGACTGAGGTGAGGAGAGCCACACCATTGGACAGTGTCCCGGCAAAGGATGCCGTGGCAGCAGTGAACTCAGATGTCTGAGCTCCACTGAGCGGCGATGGTGCTCTATAAGTCAGAGTTTCTGTTTCCTCCTGCAGCCCACCCAAGAGTGGCTTTTCTCTGTCGCTTTAAACTGAACTAGAGATACGCTACAGGTTCCCCCACGCTTCTCCTTGGTGCTTCCAGGTTATTCTCCCTCCCGCATCTCTAAAGTTCCTCCCTTGTCGCAGTCATATGTAGGTGTGTGAGTCCCCCCCAATGCTGTTCATTGCAGTGTCACTGAGAAATAATTTACATGCCTCGCTGGATGAGTTTCAGGCATGCAGCACCATGGTTTGATGTACGCAGGTTGTGAAATGAGGATCGAACATGTTCAGCTAACACCTGTCTTCTCACAGAGAGACACTAAGGACAAAAGGAAGAAGAAAAGAAAAAGGATGAAAAGTTTTATTCTTGAACAGAGCACTCCTAACAACTTCCCCAAACACGCTTCAGCTGTGTTACATGTCACCGTCATGTTGGACGTGGCATTCCTAGTACCTGTTATCTTGTCCCGGAAGTTTGTACCTTTGTCCCACTTCTTCCGCTCCTTCTCCCTCTCCCCTTCGCCTCTCCTCTGATCTTCCTCTCAGCCTGGTGGTTCTTCCTTTTTTTAGATTCTACAGATCAGTGAAATTACACAGGACAGCATTTGTCTTTCTCTTTCTGACTTATTTCACTTGACGTTATGCCATCGTGGCCCACTCATGTTGTCGCAAAGGGTAGGATATTCTCTTTTTAAATTTTATTTTTCAGTTACAGTTTACATTCAATATTATTTTGGATTAGTTTCATGTGTACAGTGTAGGGGATAGACTTTACAAATATTTACAGTATAAGCGATAGACTTTACCAATATTTCAAGTGCCCAGGGTTTCTTCATTTTTTATGGCTGAATAATATTCCAGTGTGTGTGTGTGCGTGCATGTGTGTGTGTGTGTGTGTGTGTGTGTACCCCACAACTTTTTTGTCCATTCACCTGCCGATGGACACTTAGCTTGTTTCCATGTCTCGGCTCTTGTACGTAATGCTGCAGTGAACACCGCCCGAGTTTTTCTTGATCATTTTAGTGCCTGGTTCATTTTCACTGTTTCTGCTGTCATAATTCTTGGTGACTATAACATTTAAATAAAAGTTATTTTTAATGTCCCGATTTCTCAGACCCTGCTGCCCTCTCCTGTAATGACCTTGTTCTCCATATAGACCCCAGGGATATAACCTAGAACTCGTCATTGCTGATAATTCTGATCCCTCCATTGTCTGTGTCAGGAGCCTCTTCTACTTCAAGCTCACTTCCTCTGCTGTGCGGACTCCGATAACCTTTAGGAAGCTTGGCGAAGGCCTGCCGAGGAGCGAGTACAGGGAGGCGAGTTTCCATCAGGGAGCAGTGATATGAGTAGTATTAAATGTGCGACTTCGAGTCCTGGTTTGGGAATATTGATTTTAGCCTGTGGCAGTGAGGAGCCACTGTGTCCAATCCTGATGCAGGGGTATGACTTGACGAAACTTGTTTTTGGAAGATTAATCATTTGGTAGGTATTTACAGTGGATTAAGAAGAGACACCAGGTTAGAAGCTACTGTGATTCTGCAAGTAGACAGAGGTATTGGTAATAGCTGTTTAGAAAGCAAAGAATCAGAAGATATTACCAAGAAAAAGTCAACAATATTGAGATTGTGTTATAAGAAGGCATTAGATGACTCAAGGTTTCATACTTGAATGGCAAAATGATTGGTTATGCTCTTTTTCTTAGAAATGAGGAAGTCACACTTTTTTGAGGGTGTGCTTCAGTGACTTGACATTATTCTTCTGGAGACACCGGACCTAACGGAAGGCTTTCAGAAGGGGTATTTTAGAAGTGGGGATTTCCTGGCACCTTTTCTTTCTATGTGTACATTGCTGTCTAGCTTTCCCTTTTCCTGTAAAAGTCCCCTTAAAATTTCCACTAACAACGTTTATTAGTTCTTTCACATCCCCTCTCAACCTTTATTGCATTGGTAATGTCCATGTAAGTACAGTTAACTGCTCTCTCCTTAAGTGGTCCAGACTGGTGTATAACCTTTTATTAAAGTTAATGGAAATCTACAAACGCCATCTCATGTATATAAAAGAAATTCTTACCGAGTAGAGAGCTGAATTAATGAATTATAAAGCAACTTAGTTATCTTAGGGGATGAAGTAGGCACATTCCTTGCCTGTTTAATGCTGCTTAAGGTACAGCTGTGACTTCGTTAGATGTGGCAGCAGTAAGTCCCCTGGGAGGGAGAGGGTATGAAGGCTGTGGATGGGAGGTGCTGGTCTGACCCAGAGGCTGCAGGAAGGTTTGCATGCCTTTTGGTGAGCGGGTAGGCTCAGCTCTTCCAGGTCTGGTATGTGGTGATGGTGGTACAATGAGACTTCACAGGAAGAGCTTCTGTATAGCTAAGTGGCCTTGAACGACCTAGAAGATACTACTGGCACTTCCACGTGTCTCCCCTCACAGCATTTTATATCCCACTTGGCCTTTACAATGACCTTATAAAGTATTATACTCCCTTTCACAGATGAAAAGGAGTCGGAGTCTGCCACGGCTTTCTCTATCTGTAGAACAGGAACCTGGGCTGGGTGGGTTCTTTCAAGTCTTACAGCTCCTACAAGAGCTGCGGTCCCCCGCACAGCCCCTGGTCAGTGACTCTGCTCACTGTATGACGCCCTCAGGAGGTCAGGAGGCGCTTCCGCTGCTGATCTTGAGCTCCATTATTATGATTATCAACTCATTTCACCCTCATCACAGTTGTATAGGGTAGATAATGGTTTGTCTTCTTAATGTGTGGGGCAGGAAGCCTAGGCACAAGGGATTAAGTAACTTGCCCAGGGTCAAGTGGCTCTTAGTAGTAGAGTGGACATGAACCCAAGGCAGGCAGTCCGTGCTCCTGGCCACCGTACCATTGCTTGTGGGAGGTGAGCTATTGAGCTGGCATTGTATAGAGTGGAGAGAGTAATTCGAACACTGTCTCTCTGACTTTATTTATCTGTCCCTCCATCCCTCCAAGTGTCCAACATCGTCCTCCGTATTATTTAGGAGCCAACTATGCGACTTGTATTCTGTCAAGTGCTGTGGTGAAGAAGTGAATATTACCTAGTTTTTACCCTCCAAAAGCTCACAGTCCGAGGGGCTCCCAGGCACCTCTGTTCAGTTTGGAAAGTGAGGAAAGTCTAGACACGGCCTCGCTGGATGGAGAAACCAGAGTCTGTGACGGAGCATGTGGGGTGCCTACAGCAGAATCACCAGGGATGGTGGGGCCCAGGAATCTGGGCTTTTAACACACACCTCAGGTGATTCTTATGCCCACTGACATTGGAGAAATGCATCTACAGAATGTATCTGAGGAAGGGGAAGCTCGGTTTCCTGCCCCTGAGCCATGTCCAGCCTCAGGGCAGAGGTGGGCGTAAGCACGTGCAGTGCCTGCAACAGTCATGCACGTCCATTTATTTCTTAGCTGGAGGGGCCTTGGCAGCTGCGGCAGGGTGTGGTGGGCGAGATGGACCTCAGGAGCCTGGGGGCCAAGGGCTGTGGGTGGCCTGCTTTTAAGCCAACTAGAGCGGCTCCTTATTCTTTTCAAGGGTAACGGTCAGCTGCCTAAGATTGCATTGGAGAAAGGTTTCCAGTACTTAAAAAAGATTAAAATTTCTGCCCTGGCTGGTGTGGCTCAGTGGGCTGAGCGTGGGCTCGTGAACCAAAGGGTTGCCAGTTCGATTCCCAGTCAGGGCACACGCTTGTGTTGCCGGCCAGGTCTCCAGTAGGGAATGTGGGAGAGGCAACCACACATTGATGTTTTTCTCCCTCTCGCTCTTCTTCCCTTCTCCTCTCTCTAAAAATAAATAAATAAATTCTTTAAAAAAAGATTAAAATTTCTTTTAAAGAAAAACTTGGCAGCAGAACAAGTTACGTGAACCAGATTAAACCTAAAAGCTGAGGACGCCCCAAGCAGAAGGGGGAGTGCTGTGCGGCGCGAGTCTCGAACAAGGCAGGCGGCGTGTCTGAGCAAAAAAGAATTCAGGGGGAGGGTGTGAGAGGGAAGATGAGTTGGACACTTCTGTTTTTACATTTTGTTTTGGAGCTTAAATATTCCTTCGTATTTGAAAATCGTATTTTAAATGGCAGCATATTATTCTGTCATCTTGGTGAGCTCTACTGTAATTTGCTTTTTAGGAGGTGTTTATAAAGTATTGGGATTTTATTACTCAAATGGTCCTGTGACTTTTATTTTGCATATTCTGTATATGTGTGCATGTTTTCTCAGATCTCATATGATTAGTCTTAGGGGGCAAGTAGAGATGCAAGAAGGCATGTGAGTTAAATATACAACTAGGGGGACAGATCAGCATTAAGGTTTCAGAGGGCAACGGTGGTGCAGCGTGACCCGAGTCTGGCCCTGCGGTGCGCGTGTGCGGGTGCCTCAGCCAGCGGGGTTGCCTCCTGGAGGGATCGCGGGAGGGAGGCCTCCAGGCTCGAGGGGTGGGTGGGGGGGGTTCTGACAGGTGCCACGCCTCCCTCACCTCCCCGCAGGGCCAGCCCGCAGCACTTTTTGCAAAAGTCCTTTGTGTCAGGAAGCTTTTCAAATTAAATGTTTTTCAGATGTTAGAAAGGTAATATAAGCTCGTTCTTCTCTGTGTGTTAAGAAGCACCCCACTTAGTTATAGGGAGTACCCTATACTCAAGCATGGGACTAGTTTTAGTAAAACATAATAATAAATATTTAAAATAAGTGAGAAAACGAAAAACTATAAATCCTCATGTTAATTTAGGTGCGGGTAGGCAGCTAAATGACTTTGCCACCCTTCTGTCTAAGATTTTCAGGCTTTCAGAAGTGAGTGAGGGATTTGGGGCCTGTGTGTGTTCTGGATTAGAGCAGGAAGATCAGACGCAGGGGAAGAGAGAATTCTCTCCTGTTGGTGCCCAAGGACGTGGCCTGCTCATCCCTTCAAATTCACAAGAAAGTGGGGAGCTCTTTGTAAATTTAAAGATGAAGAACCTAAATGTTACTCTTTTTTGTACTAAATAGGACTTTTTTTTCCCCAGACCCTCTTCCACTTCCGACTTTACAATGCAACACGGTTAATGGAACCATTGAAGTCACGTGTGACGTCCCGGAAAGTTACAGCAGGAATCGGGAACAGCTGACCTACTCATGGCACTGCCCCTTACCGCAGTGTGGCGCGAGCACAACACCGGTGTTGCGTTTGAAGAACGGCGACCTCCCAAAGCAACTCAAGTGTTCTGTTGCAAATCTACAGTCTAACAGGACGTCCTCGGAAGTTTTGCCCACCTGCGTTTCACATGGTGAGTGAACACATACATATTCCGTGCCAGAGATGCTAAGTACCAGTGGGGTTTGTGAGCCAGGCCTGGTTCGGGGTTTTGTTCCGCAGGTGTAGTGGCTGCATTTCCCAAGTTTGAAATGTAAAATAAGTCATTTTCATAGACGGCCCACTAGAGAAAGAAAGCTAACATGTTTAGCACTTGCTGAGGCAAACCCCATTCTAACGCATGTGTTGATTCTCACACAACCCAGTGAGTTGGATACTAGTAATTATTCTTATGTGATGGGGAGAAACCAAGACACGGAGTTTGAGTGGCCTGCCCAAGGTCAACAGCTAGGAAGCAGCCGAGTCTGGTTTTGGAATCGGGCCATCTGGCTCCAGAGCTCCTGTTCTTAACTGCTTACAGTACTGCTGCGCAGCGTTCTTACTAAGTTATGTTTGTACTTGTGCTGCAGGATTGTGTATTTGATACACCTGGTACACCTGTCGGGGCCTGTGATTTGCATCCAGTGCGCTGCAAGAATGTTTAAAACACTCGGTACCTGAATATTTAGCCAAGGACACTGGCCTTTTTCCCTTAGATTGTCAAATGAAAAGATGATAACAGCCAACACAGTAGCCATCCAGTGTGAATGAATAAAAATTAGGCCTATTTTCTTGTCAGATTGGCAGAAAATGTATTTTTGGATGTGCCACAGAATTTCAGTAATTGTTGTTTATGTGTGCCCAGAGACAAAAAGTTGAAAATCGCTGGTCTAGGCTAACACTCAGCTAAGCTCATGACAAGCTGCCTCACCTATGGTCTTTTTATATTGTTCAACTCTTAAGTACATTTTCAAAAATTTACTCTTTAAAATAGATTTTATTTACTTATTTGAGAGGGGAGGGAGGGAGAAAAAGAAGATGAGAACCGTCGACGTGTGGGAGAAATATTCATTTGTTGGCTCCCTTTGCATCGTGACCAGGGGCTGAACCTGCCACCCAACCATGTCCCCCATCCCGGAAGCCTTCGCTTTGCCAGAGGGCCCCCAACCGAGCCGCACGGTCGGGGTTGTTATTTGTTTATCAGTAAGTGTAAATCCTCAAGGGGTGCAGAATTACACGGGTTCTGCGTCCAACGGCCTTAGCTCGAAGGTTGCTTCGGAATTTAGCACGAACCCTGCCACTGTTTCCGGGAGCAGGAGTCACCTTCCCCCAGCGGACTCTGCTTCTGTTTGGCTTACCAGCGGGAGTCCCTGTGTTGTTCTTTGCTTTGTACACATAAGCGCATTTCTTTCCTAGATAGAATTCAGTTTCATCTCGAGCATAAACACCTTCAATTTTAAGAAGAGCTGTGTTCCCTCTGGTTCCGGAAACCCCATTGATAGCCTGCAAAAATGGCCTTGGGCCACCGCTCTCCAGAATATTAGTGACTGTGGAAGTCCCGTTTCTGGCAGGCACCACGGGCTTGCACGTGGCGAAAAAGAAGCATCCATCCTAAGTACATTTGTAATTGGCAGTTTTTATTGTCTGTTTTTTATGTTCTATCTTCAGTTTACAAACGAAAGCATCAGTGATTTGAAGTGGCTCCTTAAAACATAAAAGATGAGATGAATTATAGCATTGGTTATAATTCAGAATATCCTAATTGTATATAGCAAACAGGATCCCCAGGGCAAATAGATAATATGAATTTCTTTGGGCTGGGATAAGGTGATTCCGTGGATGATTGTTTTTTTTCCAAACAAGTAGCTGAACCATAAAAGGACAATTAGTCAGTATAATGAATATAAAAAACTTGAATTTTATTTGATGAGTGAGCTGTTCTCTCTCTGTGTCCAGTGTATCACACTTTCTGAAACTTCAAATAGTGACATAAAGCAATGAAAGTTAGGGTTTCATTTTCAGGCAGCGAAGTGTGATTTCTCAGGTAAAACAAGTATTTGCAGAAAAAGTACAAAATGATTTCCAATCTGTCACCCAGGGATAAAGACAGAGAAACGACCAGCCCCACAGAGGTGTCACCCCAAGTGGCACTGTTTGCACAAGTCACACAGTTGCCGAGAAGATTTAAAAACCAGCTGCACAGTGAATGACGGTTGTTATGCTTGGAGCTAACCTTCCTGTATTAACCCCGCGTCTTGGGTGGGGCTCACTTTCCCAGTCACAGAGTGTGGGAAAGCAGTGGGCGTGCCAGCAGGTAGCTGCTTTATAGGGAGAGTGGCAAAAGAACACCACTGGTGAACTTCGGGCGTGCGTGCCTGCGGTGGCCGCCGAGGAGCAAGAGCCCCTTGTGTGCAGAATGAGCGAGCAAGTGGAAAGTTTCAAAAGCTCCCAGTGTTCCAGGTGGCGAAGTACTTGAAGGAAATAATTTCTGAATAAGATCCTCTGTAGAATTACATGGAATATTTTAAGAGATTTTCAAACATCTGGCCTTGCATGGTTTTCGTTTAACATTTGCCATGAGAATTGAGTGCTTATACGCAGAGTCCCAATTATGATGGATGCAAAGAGGCCCACTCCAGGACACATCATTATTAAAAGGCCAAAGGTTAATGATAAAGAGAGACTCTTAAAAGCAAGAGGAAAGCAGTTAGTTACCAGAAGGTTGCCAGATGAGAGGGAGAGGTGGGAGAATGGGTGAAGAGGTGAGGGGATTAAGAAGTACAAATAGGTAGTTACAGAATAGCCATGGGGATGTAAAGTACAGTGTAGGAAATGGAGGAGCCAAAGAACCTATACACATGACCCATGGACATGAACAATGGTGGGGGCATTGCCTGAGGGAGTGGGGGTGCTGGGTGGAGGGGGGCAAACGGGGAAAAGTCAGGTCAACTGTAATCGCATAATCAATAAAATATAACTTAAAAAAGAATTGAATGCTTATATAGAATGCTCTTCCCTGCAGATACCTTGAAGAAAAGATCGTCACCATAATATTCCTCTTACTGATAGGAAATAAGAGTTATGAATTAGAAAACATATCCTTTTTTTGTTATTAAATCATTGTTATTCATCTTTTTAAATTTCCCCCCAAACTGATCGTTCATATTACATTGCAGATTTTGAAAGTCTGAGACACATTGCTAGATAGTTCTTCTGTCCTTTAAATCCTGGAGAGTGTGTTGATATATGAGAGGTATATATAGCAGGGGTCCTCTGTTTGGCATTTGATAACCAAATGTTTTCTGCAAAGCTGGGCCTGAACTTAATGATCTGAATGGTTCTTTTCAGCAGTTTAAAGTCCAGGGTCTCTTTTTTCCCTCCCCGATGATTTTGAATACTTTTCTGTGGAATTGCATGCATCATAACAGATATGAATCCATAAAGGTAAACACGTAAATACTGGATCTTACTTGTTCATTTTTAAAAAGTTTTAAGTGTTAGTTTTTTAAAAAAAATTTAGTTCATTTTTAGAGAGAGGAGAAGGGAGGGAGAAAGAGGGAGAGAAACATTGATGTGTGAGAAAAACATCAATCAGTTGCCTCTCACATGCCCAGGCATGTGCCCTGACCAGGAATCGAACTGGCAATCTTTCAGTTTGCAGGAAGATGCCCAATCCACTGAGCCACACCAGTCAGGGCTCAAGTGTTAATTTTTCATGCAGACTTACTGATGCTTTATCAGAGAATCATAGAAACTCACATTGACTAGCCTGCTACTGTTTAGCAAACCCTTCCAAATACTGTTTCATTTGCTCCTTACCACCACCATTCTAGACTAGACTGGCTGGACAGGAGCTGTTGTTTAATTTTTAAGGTGAGGAGACAGGTTCTATGGGTGGGGTGACTTCACCACAGTCATCTCAGTAATGGAGACAGGATTAAAATGTAGGTCTTTGAATTCTGGAGTTTTTCCAATGATACCATCTTGATTCTGTATGTCTCAGAATAAATCAAATGAAGAATTGGACTGACTCACAGGAATTGGCTAGCATAAACCATACCATGTTAAACAATAGTGCAAATTGTGGGGACTTTTGCAGAACCAGGGATCACGTTTCTTCATCAGTAAATTATACGGGGGTGAGGGGAAGAGAGGTGATAGGGAAAATTAGAGATTAAAGAGCTTTAAGAGCCATTCATTCAGTGCACTGTATAGACCTTATTTGATCTTGACTCAAGCAAAAAAAAAATAGGAGAAATTGAAACATTGACTAACTATTTGAGTATATTACACAATTAGTGTTTTAGATGATAATGGCATGATTATGTGTTACAAATACTCCCTATCTTTTGGAAATGTAAACTGAAATATTTATGACTTAAAAATTGTGTTCTCTAGGGTTGAACAGACAAGGATTCCCATCTCTACTTGCTTCATAGCAAGTGGGAGGGGGGAAAAGAGGGATAGAGAACATTCATTTAAAGATCAACCCCGTGAGGTGTGCATCACTTCCAGCCACACCCCCTTGGCCACCCTGAGTTCATGGCCACACCTAGCTGGGGAATGTCATTGTTAGCTGGCTGATCGTGTGCCCAGTGAGAACACAGGAATTCTCTCGCCAAGGAAAAAGGAGAGATTGGTAGTGTGAAATGACAGATCATTCTACCGTAGTATACTACCAAGTGACTATAACTTGTACCATTTTAAAACTTATGAAAAATCAAAATATGTTTAAAGAATGGTATAAATAGTAAACATAGAGGTGCTACATTTTTTTTTTTTTTTTGCACCTAATTGGCTATTTTAGGGACTCCCTTGGGTGTGTGCACTAATTTGGAAACTCGTGATCGTGGACTGGAATGGCAGTGG
>PVKU01016965.1:0-12867 GCA_004027475.1 Anoura caudifer | reverse complement strand
ATCCTAAGAACCCTGAAACACCAATCCAAAAGAATCTATGCACTCCAATGTTCATAGCAGCACAATTTACAATAGCCAAGTGTTGGAAGCAACCTAGGTGCCCATCAGTAAATGAATGGATCAAGAAACTATGGTACATTTACACAATGGAATTCTATTCAGCAGAAAGAAAGAAGGAACTCCTACCCTTCAAGACAGCATGGATGGAGCTGGAGAGCATTATGCTAAGTGAGGTAAGCCAGGCAGTGAAGGACAAATATCATATGATCTCACCTTTAACAGGAGCCTAATCAACAGAACAAACAGGCGGGCACAATATAACCAAAGACACTGAAATTAAGAAGGGGTTGAAAGTCACCAGAGGGGAGAGGGGAGGGAATTTCAGGGGTAAAGGGGAGGAGTTTGGAGCAACAAGTATGAAGGTCACATGGACAAAACTAGCGGGGGTGGAAATGGGAGGGGGGTGGGGAGGGCTGGGGCGGTGGTCTGGAATGGGAGCAAAAGACAGAAAACTGTACAAGAACAATTAAAATAAATAAAGATAAAAAAATAAAATAAATAAATAAAAAATAAAATGCCCACAAACACACAGTCTTGCCTCCCTTTGCCAAATCAGGCCAGTTTCAGAATATGCCAGTCAGAGGTGTGTCTTTTAGAAAAACAGATGTCCACAGCTCAGTACCTCTAGTCACAGTTCAGCATTCCTGGCATCTCCCATTAATCCATGCTTGGCTGGGCAGGTCCCATAATTCTCAGCACCATCATCTGTATCGCCATGTTCCCCAGGAAGGTTTCTCATTGGTTCTCCTCTTTTTCTCCAGCTGTTTTTTTCTTTCTCCAGCTCTTAATCCAAAACCATGTAGCACCTCCTTACCTTGGTGGGCCAGAGTGGGCCCTTTTACCCTTTCAAGCCACATGGCCAAATTCCCTTATGGCTGCCTGTCCTTAGTTAAATCCTGACCCAGAGCCTCCTGCTTGACCTTATCTCTAACTCCTCCCACAATGAGCTACATTTGCCAGTTTTTTGTTAAATTTGCATTCTCTCAGCTGCCAACCCAGTCAGGGCAAATGTGACTCAGTGATCCAGGGGTCTCCACCTCCCCTGGCTATGTCATAAGTCAGAATATACCCTTAAAGTCATGCCCACCATACCCCAAGGTAGTAGCACAGTTATTAAACTAGCTACCACGTTGTCATTGTATTGTAAAGTACCTTAATCCATATCATCTGATTCTCCCCTTCTCCCACCAATGTTTGTGGGGATTTTCCCCTATTTTCCTAGTTGCCTCTTGCCCTGTAACCCATTACAATTTCCCCCTCTTTTGACTTTGCACCCTTTGTAATCTTATAAAGGACAATGGCCTGAGGTCTCAGTCTTCTGGAGCTATTTCCTAATGGGCATGGCCATCATCTTAACTACCTCTGGGTTCAATAATCCCTAACAAAGCCAGGGTATGGAGCAGAGCAGAGAGTGGCCTTCATGCATGGGGAAGGATCTTGCAGAGTCCAGGTCAGTTGGCTGTCCTTGGGGAATGGCATGCTCAGTGCCCAAAGGCTGGCACTACTGGACAAGTTGGCATCCTTGTTGTGTTCTAGGGGCAACAGATTTGGCAAAAGGGTTAGAAAGCACAAGTAAAACCCTAACCACTAAATGATAAAGGCAGAGACCAATTCTGCAATGTTCCACATTAGGAAAAGTGTGGCTTCTCTGGAAGAAGGTGTGCAAGGAGTGTCACATGGGCCCAAAGCCTTTTTGCTCACTATACTATATTGAGGCTGAGGGGAATATCTTAGGATTCTCCGCTTTCAGACTTCTGGGCCCTTTCTGTCCAAACCATTATGGCATAAAAAGAAACCAGTTTTAAAGTGAAGCGTACAGACCCAATATTTCACCAACCCAACCACTTGGTTCAGTCAAACTGTTGAATCTCAAATGATGGCACTGCAGATGGGCTTCTTAAGTGAGGTCCACATCATGTAAGCAATCAATCACTCAGGTAATGAAATCATAGACTCACGCCCTATGAAAACAGAAGGAATAACACATATGTTAATTCACACAACAACCCACAAACCAGTCTTTGAGTCTGTAAGACTGTCTTTTGGGAAGACATCTAGTTGCAAGACCTTTGCTACAATGGCATTTAACAGTGACAATTTGACAGATCCTTCTTGCCTGCAAATTAGCATTTTTGATGATTTCACAAACCTAGTTTCAACTTCCAAATGAAAACAAACTTTGAAGACAGTTAGCTTCACTAGTCTAATGTCCACCACTGAGCATTGTGATTTTCCTTGAATCAGAATTTTTTTAAGATCACCCTCAATTGTCATTAAAAGGACTATATTAAGTCAATTTTTAATTTTGCCTATTTGTTTGCATAAACACAAGAGCAACAACTGATCACATATGAGTTTTAAGTCTGCTTTGCTGGAAATCACACAGGAACATTTAGATTGACCCTTTAGTCTGCCCTTCAGGGCATAGAAGCTAAGCCACACACCTGCCATCTGGCTTCACCTCTAGCAGCTGCTTCCCTCAAGTCTTTGAGGTTTCCATTGTGCCTTAAGTTTCTTCCTTGCTATCTTTCAGGAAAGCAACTGCCTTTCCTTCCCTGGAAAGACTGCCATGAACCACACAACCAACCAAGGTACCAGGCCTTTTCTCCAGTAGATGTTCACTAGTTTCAAAAGTCAATCTCAGTTCCTCACATCTTTCTGGTAACAACCAGAGCATAGTCATGCCTCCTTCAGGCATGACATTCCAGTCATAATCTTGGTTGACAAAACCACTATTGGCAACTAGTCTTACTAGTTGTATGCAAAGAAATCTTATGTCATCACTCACTCCTTCAGAATGACAAAATATGAAGGGATCAGGTAGGGGAGAAATATAAAGCATGAAGGAAAATCCTTGTTCTTCAGTATCCACTAAAATTACATTTCAATGTCTTATATACTTTCTTTGTTTACTTTTCCAACATAGATGAAGTTTTGATTTTCCATGGAAACCCTCAATTTCTTTTCAGAGCAGAAATAGAGCAAAATTTAAAGCAAAGACAGTTAAAAGATGAAGGGGAAGCTAGAAGTAGCTTTAAAATCTTATCTCATTTCTCACCACTCAGCATTCCATGGCACTTCACTTCAATGACAGAGACACCCTCTCACCCACTGGTGCATCCACTCAGTAGCATGCCCTCTCACCACCCAGTGGCTGGGCAGAGACATGCTCTTACCCCAGGCCAGATTCCACTGGCAGCACATGACCCTTCCTGGGTCCCAAATGGCAAAAACATTCTCTCCAACTGGCTACAGGTGACTTCTCCTAGGTATTACTGGCCAAAAAGCAGAGGCAGAAGATTCCTGATGTATCCAAAACAGCAAAGTTCAAACTACACCCCCATAAGATCAGAAAACAAGCAAATAAAGGACAACCACATCCAAAAGCTGAGGTTTCTTTTCCTTCCAGGTTTAAACTTTCACAACCTTCTTATGTATTTATCCATTCAGATTTAGCCATAATATACTTTCATCCTTGTTCTTTTCCACACCAGGAGAGACCATACTCAAATTCAGTACCTGGCAGCTAAAGATCCCTAGCTTTACAAGTACATACATAAAGTAACAGAAACATTGTCACTCTTGGACCCCTATTCATGACACTCAGAACCAGGACCATTCCCACTGGACATGTATGCATGGCCTACAAGTCCAGAGTCATCCCTAACAGAACCAATTGCACAGAGAATGTGACTGATGCAGTGCCCACAGAGCACATAACTTGGAGGGCATGCCTAGCCCACTATCTTGCCCACTTCCAAAATGATGAAGTAGCCATGTGCCACTCCCTTGATGGTGGCATGTTTACATGCCATATCACCCAATATGGTGGAGCATCCATGTGCCACAATCAAGATGGCAGAGTAGTCACGTACCATCTGCAGAATGGTGGAGCACCCATGTGACTCTCCTCCATGGTGAAGCACCACATGACTTACCCAAAATGACAGTACGTCCATGCAGTTCAGTGTTCAAACTCCAATATGCATGCAAGTGTGTCCCACAGAGCCTAGGAGTTCCCTTCCCACCCCCAAACCTGTTCTTGTACACTATTCTGGCATTCCTGGCAACTGGGGCCTTGAGCTGGGATGCAGGGCAGTTCCCTGAGACTGGGAAGTCCTCACAACCATGATCCAGGAGTTGGTCTGTCCCACATGGCTGGAACCTGGTTATAGAGTCCTTTAGTCCCATCTGGGTCTCCAAAACTGTAACCAAGCAGACAGGGGCCCATCCATGTGGTGCCTTGGTGCATGACCCAACAAGTAGTATTGGAAGGAACAGGTTTTTATTTATAATATTCCAAACTCAGGGGACTGAGAGCACTTCATCTTGGAGCCCTGTTCTCCCACAAGACCCTGTACTTCTCTTGCTCCCCAAAAGGTTATGAGCCAAAAGCCTCAAAACCAGAAATTCCTCATTTCCTTATCGAAATTTGAGCAGCTGCACAAACAGTTCTTCAATCTCTGTGGAAGGAACCAAAGTCACCATCCTCCAGCAGCAACTCTCTCCTTCAGGATCTGGGGGACTTCATAAGCCTCCATGTTATAGTGTAGGAATACATGTATCATGTTGCACTGGATCATGGTCCAGGAAAGATACAAGTTCCAAAAGTCCAGATAAAATCTGGGTTTGAGGACTTCCAGCCAGGATGGAGGCATAGGTGGACACACTGTGCCTCCTCGCACAACCAAAATTAAGGACAACAAAGATTTAGAAACAAGAAAACAACCAGAATTGATAGAAAATTGAACTATACAGAAGTCCAACAACCATTCATACTATCCGGTAAGAGGGGTGGAGTCATGGCAGAAAAAAGTAGAGGTGACGGACCTGAGTGCACAGACAGCAGCAGCTGGCAGATCCCAGGCATGCAGGCAGTGGCTAGCAGACCCCAGGCACACAGGCAGC
This sequence comes from Anoura caudifer, assembly GCA_004027475.1. NCBI lineage: Eukaryota > Metazoa > Chordata > Mammalia > Chiroptera > Phyllostomidae > Anoura > Anoura caudifer. The sequence continues at coordinate 7,899 of PVKU01016965.1, read as the reverse complement.
TAGCAGACCCTGGGCATGGGGCAGCAACAGTGCAGACCCAGTGAGGCCATGAAAGGTGGCTGGCTGACCAGGTAGTCCCACATTCATACTCAGATAATCCAGGTGAAGGAGAAGTGGTGGAAGGGACTAGAATCTGAGACAGAGTGGAGCAAGCGCCATTGTTCCCTCTCGGACCTTGCTCCCACATAAAGCATCACAACCCAGCAACTGGGCTGCCCCACCCTAGGGAACACCTAAGGCTCTGCCCCTCACTATGTAACAGCTGCGACCAAATCAAAAAAAAAAAAAAATACCAAAAATGGCTCAAACCAGAGAACCAATCAAAGCCCCAGAGCCAATTCATCTAAGCGACCAAGAGATAGCCAACCTATCAGATGCACAATTCAAAGAACTGGTGATCAGGATGCTCACAGAATTGGTTGATTTTGCTAACAAATTAGATGAACAAATGAAGGCTACAATAAGTGAAATGAAGGAAAATGCACAGGGAACCAATAGTGATGGGAGGAAAACTGGGACTCAAATCAATGGAGTGGACCAGAAGGAAAAAAGAAACAACCAAACAGAAAAGAATGAAGAAACAGGAATTCAAAAAAATTAGAAGAGGCTTAAGAACCTCCAGGCCATCTTTAAACATCCCAACATCCAAATTATTGGGGTACCAGAAGGGGAAGAAGAGCAACAAGTGGAAAACTTATTCGAACAAATAATAAAGAACTTCCCCAATTTGGCAAAGGAAATAGACTTCCAGGAAGTCCAGGAAGCTCAGAGAGTCCCAAAGAAGTTGGACCCAAGGAGGAACACACCAAGGCACATCATAATTACATTAGCCAAGATTAAAATGAAGGAGAGAATTCTAGAAGCAGCAAGCAATAAAGGGACAGTCACCTACAAAGGAGTTCCCATCAGACTGTCAGCTGATTTCTCAAAAGAAACCTTACAAGCAAGAAGGGCTGAAAAGAAGTATTCCAAGTCATGAAAGGCAAGGACCTACATCCAAGATTGCTCTATCCAGCAAAGCTTTCATTTAGAATGGAAGGGAAAATAAAGTGCTTCTTATATAAGGTCAAGTTAAAGGAGTTCATCATCACCAAGCTCTTATATGAAATATTAAAGGGACTTATCTAAGGAAAAGAAGATAAAAAATAAGACAGTAAAAAGACAGCAAACTCACAGATATTAATAACCACACCTAAAACAAAACAAACTAAGCCAACAATAGAACAGGAACAGAAACATAGAAATGGAGATCACCTGCTAAACATTTCAAATTTTGTAAAAGAATAGTTCTTAAGTTTGCTCAACATGCACATAAAAATAGTAATTATGTGAGGTGATGGATATATTAATTAACTTGATTGCAATAATAATTTTATAATGTATATATTAAATAAATCATCACACTATGCACCTTCTAAAAATCACAATATGCAACTTAAATATATATTTTTCTAGTCAATCATACCTCAATAAATTGGGAAAGAGCAGAAGAAGATATAAAATATTAATGGTTCTATTAAACTGTTTTAAAAACTACAGTAAGCCCTTTATATCCACAAGTTCTCCATTCACAGATTCATCTGTTCAACTGCAGGTCAAAATATTGCAGAAAAAAATGTTTTATTGTTGCTGGCATGTATTTCTATGTACTTGGGCCTATGATGGGCATCCCCAACCCCCACATAGTTCAATGGTCAACTGTACAAGAAAACCTAACGTTAAAGAAAGACACTAACATATTAGAATTTTAAATATGTAAAAAATATATATGTGGTACCACAACATAAATGAACCTTGAACACATTAGGCTAAGATAAACCAGACAAAACAGCACATTGTATGACTCCACTTATATGAAGTACTTAGAGTAAAATGGTGTCTAGGAGCTAAGAGAAGGGGTAAATAGAGTTAGTCTTTAATGAGTACTCAGTTTCAGATTTACAGGATGAAAAGGGTTATGTTGACAAGGGCTGCACAACATTACAACATCTTTTTTTAGGTATGGCTTAGTTGGTTGGAGCATCTTCATGTACCCGAAGGGTTGTGGGTTAGATTTCCAGTCAAGGCACATACGTAGGTTGTGGGTTAGATCTCTGGTCTGGGGATGGGCACATGCAACAACATTATAATGTTTTTAATACCATTGAACTGTACATATGTAATGGTTGAAGTGGTAAATTTTTTATATGTATTTCAACTACAAGAAAAAAATTGAAAAAAATATCATGGGGCCAAAGTACATTTATAGTTGTGAGTATGTGAACAGAGTTTATTCTCGTAGCATTATTTATTAATTATTCCATTCTTTTTAAAATATATATTGATTATGTTATTATAGTTGTCCCATTTCCCCCTTTTATTCCCCTCCACCTTGCACATCCCCTCACACCCACACTCCCCTCCCTTAGTTCATGTCCATGGGCTGTACATATCAGTTCTCTGGCTTCTACATTTCTTATACTATTCTTAACCTTCCCCTGTCTACAGCATTGATGAATGTCACAGATGATGCTAAACAAAAGACACCAAATTAAAAAAGAGGACAAGATTTCATTACATTTTAAGTATATTTTATTGATTATGGTATTACAGTTGTCCCAATTTTTGTCCCCTCTCTGCCCAGTACCCCTATTCCCTCCAGCAATCCCCCTGCCCTGCTTAGTTTGTGTCCATGGGTCATGTGTGCAAGTTCTTTGGGTTCTACATTTCTTAGGCTATTCTTAACTTCCCCCTGTTCCTACTGTTTATGCTTCTTAATCCCTGTACCATTACCCTATTCTCTCCCTTCCCCTTCCCAGCTGATAACCCTCCAAATGATCTCCATATATATGATTCTGTTCCTGTTCTAGCTGTTTGCTTAGTTTCTTTTTTTTTCTTAGATTCAGTTGTTGGTGGCTGTGAATTTGTTGCCTTTTTAATTTTCATGGTTTTGATCTTTTTCTTAAATAAATCCCTTTAACATTTCCTGTAATAACAGCTTGGTAGAGATGAACTCCTTTAGCTATACCTTGTCTGGGAAGGCCCTTTATCTGCCCTTCCATTCTAAATTATAGCTTTGCTGGAAAGAGTAATCTAGATTGTAGGTCCTTGCTTTTCATCACTTTGAATACTTCTTGCCAATCCCTTCTAGCCTGCAAAGTTTCTTTTTGAGAAATCCTCTGATAGTCTCATGGGAACTGCTTTGCAGGTAACTGCCTGCTTTTCTCTTGCTACTTTTAAGATTCTTTCTTTACTTTTAACCTTTGGCATTTTAATTATGATGTGTCTTGGTGTGGTCCTCTTTGGGTCCAACTTATTTGGGACTCTCTGTGCTTCCTGGACTTGTATGTCTATTCCCTTCACCAAATTAGGGAAGCTTTCTTTCAATGTATTTTCAAGTAAGTTTTCAATTTCTTGCTCTTCCTCTTCTCCTTCTGACATACCTATGATTCAATGTTGGCACATTTGGAGATGTCCCAGAAGTTCCTAAGCCTATCCTCATTTTTTTAGAATTCTTGTTTCTCCTTTTCGTTCTGGTTGAATGTTTATCTCTTCCTTATGTTCCAAATTGTTGGTTTGAATCCTGGCTTCCTTTCCTTCATTCTTGGTTTCATGTAGATTATTCTCCATTTCACTTAGTGTAACCTTCATTTCTTCCTTTATTAATTTACCATATCAGAGTTCTCTGAGCATCCTGATAACCAGTGTTTTGAACTCTACATTTGACAGGTTGGCTATCTCTGTTTCACTTAGTTCTTTTTCTGGAGTTTAGTTCTGTTCTTTCATTGGGGCTATACTTTTTGTCTCCTCAGTATAGCAGCCTTCCTCTGTTCATTTCTGTGTATTATATAGAGCTACTTTTTCTCCCTGTCTTATAGTATGGCCTATGTAGAAAAGTCACCTGTAAATTATGTGGCGTGGAGCCTTAGGTAATTTCCATGGCAAGACAACATGCTTCACCACTTTGTTACTGTGTGGGGAGGGCTCAGAGAAGGGACAATGCCACACCCTGGTGTCTGGCAGCTTGCCCCATTTCCAGTCACTTTATCCCTTTCCCATATGTGACTGGCACCTTCCGGCTGCTGCCCCAGTGGTGAATCCCTGAGTGGGTGGGTTTGCATACCATGCTGACCCTTTAAGTGGCAAAAATATGGCAATTTATTTACTGCCCCAACCCCCACTGGTTTTTATAGCCAGAGGAATGTGGACCTCTCTTCCTGATGCTGGAACTCTGGGCTGCATGGTCTGGCTTGGGACTGGGATGGCTCACTCCCAAGCTATCCCTCCCATTCACTTCACCACTACCACTGCCTCCACTGACTGTCCGTGCCACATCACCTCTCCATCTGTCTCCACAACTCCATCCCTCTGAGTTGACTTAATGAATGTGTCTTTTTTAAATCTTGGTTGTCAGACTTCCATACAGCTTGATTTTATGATGGTTCTGGGTGTTACTAGTTTTGAGATCTGGTTGTAATTCTTTCTATGATTGCACAAGGAGGCAAAGTATGTATACCTATGCCTCCATCTTGACTGGAAGTAGATAGCAGTCCATCACACTTTTTAAAAACAGGCAAAACCAAAAAATCAAATTTCAGGGATGCATACTTGGCACAGTTGTTCCTCGACTTATGATTGGATTACATCCCAATAAACCCATTTTAAGTTGAAAACATCATAAGCGCATTTACTATACCTGACCTAGAGAACATGATAGCTAAGCCTTGCTTACCTTAAACATGCTCAGAACACCTTCATTGGTCTACAGTTGGGCAAAATTACCTTGCTGCTGCTGTCCAGCATCATGAGAAAGTATCATACTGCATACTGTTAACCCAGGAAAAGATCAAAATTCAAAGTTTGGTTTTCTACTGAATGCATATTCCCTTTGTATCAATCATAAAGTCAAAAAATCATGGAGGGAACTTCCAGCCAAGATGGAGGCATAGGTAGACACACTGTGCCTCCTCCCACAACCAAATGAAGGACAACAACAATTTAAAAACAAAAAAACAACCAGTACTGACAGAAGATTGAACTGCATGGAAGTCCAACAACCAAGGAGTTAAAGAAGACACATTCATCCAGACTGATAGGAGGGGCTGAATTGGGCAGCTGGGACCAAGAAGGGTCATGGCAAAGTGGTGGATGGCAGACCCAATGAAGTGGCAAATTGTGGAATGGGGAGAAGTGCACAAGGAGGTGGCAGACCAGACAGTCCACCTTCATGCACAGATAAACCAGGCGAAACTGGGGAGTGAGACAGACCACACAACCCAGGGTTCCAGCTCGGGGAAATAAAGCCTCAAAACACCTATTAAAAACACCTCTGGTGGTTGAGGCGCCAGGAGAGTCTCCTAGCTTCACAGGACAGTTTGTTGGAGAGACCCACAGGTTCCTAAAATGAACACAAACCCACCCACATGGAATCAGCAACAGAAAGGCCCAATTTGCTTGGGGGAAGCAGGGGAAGTGACTGAAATCCAACAGAAAGCGGAGCAAGGGCCATTGTTCCTTCTCAGACCCCTCCCCCACATACAGCATCACAACCCAGCAACTGGGTTGCCCTGCCCAGGTGAACACCTAAGGCTCCTTCCCTCATTATAAAACAGGCATGTCAAGACAAAAAAAAAAAAATGGCCCAAACAAAAGAACAGAACAAAGCTCCAGAAAAAATACAACTAAGAGACAAAGAGATAACCAACCTATCAGATGCACAGCTCAAAGCACTGCTGATCAGGATGCTCACAGAACTGGTTGATTTTGGTCACAAATTAGATGAACAAATGAAGGCTACAATAAGTGAAATGAAGGAAAATGCACAGGGAACCAACAGTGATGGAAAGGAAACTGGGACTCAAATCAATGGAATGGACCAGAAGGAAGAAAGAAACATCCAATCAGAAAAGAATGAAGAAACAAGAATTCAAAAAATGAGGAGAGACTTAGGAACGCCCAGGACATCTTTAAATGTTCCAGTATCTGAATTATAGGGGTGCCAGAAGGAGAAGAGGAAGAGCAACAAGTGGAAATGTTATTTGAACAAATAATAAGGAAGAACTTCCCCAATCTGGAAAAGGAAATAAACTTCCAGGAAGTCCAGGAAGCTCAGAGAGTCCCAAATGGTGGACCCAAGGAGGAACACACCAAGGCACATCATAATAACATTAGCCAAGATTAAAATGAAGGAGAGAATCCTAGAAGCAGCAAGAGAAAAGGGGACAGTCACCTACAAAGGAGTTCCCATCAGACTATCAGCTGATTTCTCAAAAGAGACATTACATGCAAGAAGGGGCTGGAAAGAAGTATTCCAAGTCATGAAAGGCAAGGACCTACATCTGAGATTGCTCTATCCAGCAAAGCTTTCATTTAGAATGGAAGGGAAGATAAAGTGCTTCTCAGATAAGGTCAAGTTAAAGGAGTTCATCATCACCAAGCCCTTATTATATGAAATGTTAAAAGGACTCATGTAGGAAAAAGAAGATAAAAAATACATACAGTAAAATGACAGCATACTCACAATTATTAACAACCACACTTAAAACAAAAACAAGCTAAGCAAACAATAGAACAGGAACAGAAACACAGAAATGGAGATCACATGGAGGGTTATCAACAGGGGAGTGGGAGGAGGAGAGGGGGGAAAGGTACAGAGAATAAATAGCATAGATGGTAGGTAGAAAATAGGCATGGGGAGGGTAAGAATAATTTGGGAAATGTGGAAGCCAAAGAAGATATAAGTATGACACATGGACATGAACTAAAGGGGGGGAATGTGGGGGGCAAGTGGTGTGCAGGGTAGTGGGGAGTGATGGGGGAAATGGGACAACTGTAATAGTATAATCAATAAAATATATTTTAAAAAATAAAAAATAAATCACCAACTGAACTTCCTAACCTCCAAAAAAAAAATCATGAAGGGTGGTTGGGTTAAACATGTGAAGGGATATTCATGGATTGGAAGAATTAACATCATTAAAATGTCCATACTACCCAAAGCAATTTACAGATTCAATGCAATACCTATCAAATTACCAATGGCACATTTCACAGATATAGAACAAACACTTCAAAAATTTATATGGAATCATAAATGACCTCGAATAGCTGCAGCAATTTTGAGAAAGAAGAGCCAAGTAGGAGGGATCACAATACCTGGCACAAGACTGTATTACAAGGCCACTGTAATCAAAACAGCCTGGTACTGGCACAAAAACAGGAACATGGACCAGTGGAATAGAACAGAGAGCCCAGAAATAAACCCAATTCTCTATGGTCAATTAATATTCAACAAAGGAGGCAGCAACATAAATGGAGTAAAAGTAGCCTCTTCAACAAGTGGTGTTGGGAGAACTGGACAGCTACATGCAAAAAAATGAAACTCGAGCACCAGCTTACACCATACACAAAAATAAATTCAAGGTGGATAAAAGATTTAAATATAAGCTGTGACACCATTAAAGTCCTAGAGGAGAACATAGGCAGGAAAATTTCAGACATTTCATGCAGCAACATTTTTACTGATATGTCCCCTAAAGCAAGGGACATAAAGGAAAGAATAAACAAGTGGGATCTCATCAAAATAAAAAGCTTCTGCATGGCTAAAGAAAACAATATTAAAATAAAAAGAAAACCAACTGTATGGGAAAATATATTTGCCAATGATACTTCAGACAAGGGTTTAATCTCCAAAATATATAGAGAACTCAGGACTCCACTCTAAGAAGACAAGCAACCCAATTAAAAAATGGGCAAAGGACTTGAACAGACACTTCTCCAAGGAGGACATACAGAAGATCCAGAAACATATGAAAAGATGCTCAATATCGCTTGCTATCAGAGAGATGCAAATTAAAACCACAATGAGATACCACTTCACACCTGTCAGAATGGCCATCATAAATAAAGCAACAAACAACA
>PVKU01016964.1:0-12878 GCA_004027475.1 Anoura caudifer | reverse complement strand
GCTTAAATACATATTCATATTGTGAGGAAAGACTATTCTGTAGAATAACAGACAATTTAAGCCAGCTCACTGAGGTGAACTCCATGCTTCATCTCTCATGAAACCATCAAATCAAAAAACTTCTAATGTTATAAACTCAAACCATTTTGAACTCTGTAAAATTTAATAGCGCATTCTACTTTTTAATAAAATTTACATATGAACACAATAGTGTCTTTCTCATTCATTGCATTCATTTTGTAAAATAAGATGGGCCAGTCATCATTGTTTATATTTTGTATTTCAACCATCTGCGTGTCCTATAACAGAAATAGTCAGGTATTGTTTGAATTCGTCTTTCCCCCTTTCCTTTGCTGGTGAACATTTTAAGTAACATTTTCTACAACCCTTGTGCAGCAGGAAGCTTAATAGAGATGCTGTTTCCATAACAACAAATAGGATTTGAGAAAAAAAACACAATGTTCAGTGGTTACTGTTCCTCACAGCAGGCAAAAGCAGTTATTCAAAATTACAAGCAGCATGACATTGAAAAAAATAAATTAAAGCAAGGAGTGCTAAGGGTTCTGTTCCATATTTAGTAAATGTTTAACTCATAAATGCTTGAGAGAGCAGCTGTAGGATCCCACTTTATTCAGTCTTTTCCCTTATATCATGACCTAAAATGAAGAGTAGGCATGGACATTCCTTTTTCAGATATCGAGAGTTCTATGACTCAAGGAGTGCCCAAATATGACAAGGTAGAATCCTTTCTAAATTGGCTAACTGCTTATATTAGATAATAATTTAAATAAATTACTATTTCTTATGGAGATATTTACCTTTTTCCAAATTACCTCTTATTTACTTTTATTAATTTAGTTTAATTTATTTAAAAATAAATACATATCTATTAAAATGAAAAATATCCTGAAGAAACTCCAAGATGTTGCAGAATAAGGTAGGAAACATCACCTGATCTGAAAGATTATAGTACTCTCACAGATTACTTCAAAACCCTCCTCCTCCCTTTTGTTTCCGTATCTCAGCTCCTATGGTTGTTCATTTCTGCAATGTGCACATTTTGAGTGTTTATTGACCCATTTGCCTAGATAGAAAAATAGGATCCATCTTTTAAATTTAGAAGAGTATTAGAATTAAATAAAAATATAATTTAAAGATACAATATAGTAAACATAATTAGGACAGATTTTTTTTTAGAATATTAAATTCACAAAATGTGTGGGAAAAACAGAAAGTGTGCGAATGGAAACAAAACCTTACTAAGGAATCTCTCTGTTTATCATTCACAAGGAGTGAGGATTCAGCCCTAAGACAAATTTCAAGAAATTAAATTTAGCCCTGGCTGGTGCGGCTCAGTGGATTGAGCTCCAGCCCGCAAACCAAAGGGTCGCAGGTTCAATTCCCAGTCAGGGCTCAAGTGTGGGTTGCAGGCCAGGTCCCCCGTAAGGGGGAACTGCAGAGGCAATCACACATCGATGTTTATCTCCCTCTCTCCCTTCTTTCCCCTTTCTCTAAAAATAAATAAAATCTTTTTTAAAAAAAGAAATCAAATTTAATGCTGCTTAATATGTGCCTTTCCATTTATAGACAGTTCTCATTGGCACTTCTTATTCTATGTCACTGATAAATAAGCTAAGATCTTTCTCTTTATATTGCCTATTCACTAGTCAAATATGAATCTTTAGAGTCCATGCTTTGTCTACTGTTCTGTTTAGTTATGGGAGCTTAAGGTAGCAACTCCTTATCTGCCAATAGCTATGGCTAATTTATAAGGTGATCCACACATTGTTCAGTCCTACATTACCTCTCTCCTCGTAATTTTCACAATATTTATTTTTGAGCCTCGATAATGAAGCAGTTTATTTTGTATTAAATTTTGATGTGTGGTATTTGGTTTCTCTCTCTTCTTCACTAAACTAATCCCCTTTAAAGCATAAATTGAGATGTTTTCATCTTTGCATCCTTAGAGGATGTGTGACATCTTGCTTAAAAAAAGAGATCGGTGATTTAGTAGCTTTGTAAGGCAGTGGGTGAAAGATGATCAGAACTCAAGGTGAGTAGAGAAATAACTAAGCTCTAATTCCACTGTAATAGACAGAATTCTAAGGTCCCTGTGATTTCTATCCTCTGATATCCACCCCCCCCCCATATAATCTACTTTCTTTGAATGTAAACAGAACCTGTGACTTATTTCTAACTAACAGAACATGGCAAATGTGAAGGGATTTTGCAGATGCAATTAAATTCTCTAAAATATTGACTGAGCTAATCAAAAGGGAGATTATCCTGGGTCACCCTAGTCTAATGAAGGGGGAATCCTTTAAAAGAGGATCCCAGACCATTTTTGAAGGAAGAGACTCAAAGCAGCAGAGCTACTTCCCCCTAGGCTTAAAGAAGCAAACAGCTACAATGTGCACTACCCGTGTGGGAAGTCACATGTCAGAGCACTACAGACAGCATGTAGGAACCAAGGGCTTCAGTCCTATATCTACAAGGAATTGAAATCCACCCCCCCAAATTTGTGATCTATAAACTTCAGTCAGGACTACATTTTGATTACAGTTTTGTGAGATCCTGAGCAGACAACCCAGCTAAGCCAAACCCAGACTTCAGACCCATGGAATCAGTGAGATAAAGCATGGATTTTGTTTTACTGTTGAGTTTGTGGTAATCTGCCGTGCAGCAAGAGCAAGCTAATATAACCACCAAGGAAGTCCTGGTTGTGCTGCAGGGCTACCCTAGTTACACAGAATTTTATGCCACCAAGTGGTAGACACATGCATGGTTCCAGCATAGCCCCCTGTCTGATTCCACTTTTATGTACTTGGCAGGAGCAAGAGTTCAAGGTATAAAATTGGATTGAATTGATTAATAGCTCTAAAACACTTTGAAGAAAATAAACCACTATAAAATGTAAGAAGTGGGTTTTATTGGGTTGGACAAAAGTTCATTTGTCTTTTCCCACATGATGGCTCTAGCAGCACTTAGTGGTCTTTAACTTCATTTGAAACAATTTTATTCTATTGTATTGTGACAACTGTCATATCACCGTGTGTCAAAAAAAAGAACTTATCAAAATTGGTGAATTTTTGTACAGCAATTTTAATACTGAAGATGGAAGAAAATACACATTTTGGCATATTATGTTTTATTATTTCCAAAAAAAAGAAAGGTAAAAATGCAACTGGAATGCAAAAAAAAAAAAAATATTTGTGCATGTATGGAGAAGGTGCTGTGACTGATCTAACATGTCAAAAGTGGCTTGCAAGTTACATGATGGATATTTCTCACTTGTGATGCTCCACAGTCTGGTAGACCATCTGAAGTTGATAGTGATCAAATCAAGACATTACCTGAGAAAAACCAACATTATACCACACAGGAGATAGCTGACATGCACAAAATATCCAAATTAATAAAATTGGTGAAAACAAAAAATGTGTCTTCTATTTTATGAAAATAAACTAAACAAACTTTATAGCCAACCCAATATTTTCACATTACCATCAATCTCTACTATTCATTATGAACTAGAATACTAGTAAAAATAAGTATTTTCTTTCTCTCATCACGTTTTTCTCCTTGTAATCATACATTTATGAAAAATGAATTTGTTAAATGGCTATTATATGTGTAAAACTGTTCTGGGCTAATGGGTAGTCAAAATGTATTTAAAGAAGAATTAGGACTTCTTTGGGCAAACTAAGTGCCCAATAGTAAATGAGTGGATCAAAAAACTATGGTACCTTTACACAACAGAATCCTACTCAGCAGAAAGAAAGAAGGAGCTCCTACACTTTGTGACAGTGTGGATGGAACTGGAGAGCATTATGCTAAGTTAAATAAGTCAGATGGTGAGAGAAAATACCATACAATCTCATCTTTAAGTGGAACCTAATCAACAAAACAGACAAGCAAGTGGAATATAACCAGAGACATCGAAATAAAGAATAAACTGATAGTAACCAGAGAGGAGGGAGAGGGGGATAATAGGGGGAAAAAGGGAAAGGGACATCAAGGAACACGTATAAGGGACCCATGGACAAAGCCAAAGGGAGGGAGGATTGAGGGTGGGAAGTAGGGGTAGGTTTGGGGGGAGTAGTGGCAGGAAAATGGGACAAGTGTACTTGGACAACAGTAAAAAAAAACAAGATGATTAGGAAACAGCACCTCTGTTAGCATTTAATTTTACTGTGTATTATACAATTTTATAAGATGGCATAATTATACAAATAATGGCATACAAACTGAAAATGCCCCCATAATCAAGAAGATCCAGACCAAATCAATTGTTGAAATACGTATAATATCCAAAACTTCATTCTAGTCAGTTCTATTTTGGGGAACATCATAACTTTATTTTCATATCTCTAATCAGAAGTTCTTTTTGTAGTCTGTAGCTGTGTGACCATGAGATATAATGTTATCAACAACAATTTTTGATAAGCTAGAACTTTTATAGCAATCAGTTTAAGAGAATTTGAAAATAAGATTTAAAGTTAAATACAAATTAAAGGGACAAATTTAATCACTGTCCATTTGAATATGTAGTGCTAAAATCTGCATGTTAAACAAATATTTGAAGTTAAATAAATATTTTTACTCCTTTTTCAAGTGTGGAAAATGTTATTCACACCAATTTTTTTCACATATGGGCTATTCACAGAATGTTGTGAGAAAATTGAGGACCCATTGCCAAAGCTCAAGTAAGTTCACAATGATAAACATTCTCAAACTGAGGCTAAACTATGATGAAAAATTTGATTTATCAGCTTTACTATTTACTCACTGCGATAAGACACATACTTTCCCCCAAAACAAGGAACAATATAGTGCTCAATAGCTATCATCACAGATGAATTTTCTGTGCCTTGCTTAACAGACAAACTGCTGCATATTTAAGCAGCATTACAGTGTTCATACCCTCCAAAAGCAGCTTAGTATGGAGGTTTCACAATTATACCCAAGCTGATAATTAGGCTATTAAAGCTATTAAAAGTTGACAAAGCACCAAGCCTGAAAGAATTATACCCTTGGTTTCTAGGAGAAGCAAGGGAAAATAAGAAGATCTTTAGAGAATCTTGTTAGCAGCCAAATGAAGAAGAAAGGTGTTCCCGAAAGGCAAAAGGTGGGAGCTCGGACTTCTCTGCTCTCATCTGTAGGATGCAGGAAGGGATCAAGAAAGGACTTGCTGGAGAAGTGAAAACTTATATTATTTGCACAGAATTATGTTGAACTCATTAATGACGTAAATTAACTTTGTAAAATATGTACTTGGCTAAAAACATGAGATGAAAATAAAACAATGGGACTAATGATTTGCTATCTGAAAAGCAGCTGATGCCTTGGCTCACATTGAACATGCATCTGTAGTGAGCTAAGAAGCATGGCAAGGAAAACAGGTTATTAAGGAGATTTCATTGTAAATATGTGGGAAACACAGCAGAGTAAATTGAATTTTGCAATAGATAAATACAAACCAGGACGATGGGACAACCTAGTAGCTCTTGACTCCCTGATCTACTTGTTAAATTCGTGACAATTATATATGACTTAATAGTATTGCAGTTTCCCAAATTGACAAATGTAATTGCTGAGACTGATGAAAGAGAATATTGGGATGCTGCTTTGGATTCTGTTGGAAAGTACTTAGGAGTTGACAGATGGTGCATATATTCAGAGGTTGAGAAGGGTAAGAAGGTAATGAGACTGGGGACCAAAAACAATTAGAGTGTCTAAAGCCTCCAACACGGCATAATTGTGGCTGTAGAGTAGGCAAAACAATTGAGTTTAATGCATTCATAATGTGTGTCAGTAGTGCAAGAAACAAAATCTGGTGTAGATAGAGTCTGAAGGCATAAGTCAAATTGTAGCACACTCTCCTCATTCAGTCACTAGATAATTCAGACAACAGACATTTATTGATGAAAAATGAATGAAAGTGTATCCTTGAGGACTTTCTATACCTGACATTAACAAATATCAGCACGTATTGAATAAAGGGAAGTGGGAGTCACCAACTGTCAAACTCTGTTCAAACATGATTAGAGAAGATAATGACACAGAAATAATAACATTAAAGGTTTCGGTGATAAGATCATGAATAAATTTGGCCTGAATATAGATGAAACACTGTGAAGGAAGTACAAGTAAGTTTTATTTATTGATCAATACTGAGAAGAAATCACAAAAGTATTGTAATCTCTAAGAACAATATATGGGGGCAGAATTGACACTGAGGAAATTGTAAGTGGAGGAGAGTGATAAGCAGAGTCTGATTTTGACCCATTACATTTATTTTTATTTATTTTTAATTATATTTTATTGATTATGCTATTACAGTTGTCCCATTTCTCCCCCATCATTCCCCTCCAACCTGCACACCCCCTCCCACCCACATTCCCTCGTTTAGTTCATGTCCATGTGTCATAAGTTCTTTATCTTCTACTTTTCCCACACTATTCTTGCCCTCCCCCTATCTATTTTCTACCCACCATCTATGCTACTTATTCTCTGTACCTTCTCTCTCTCTTTCCTCCTCCCACTCCCCTGTTGCTAACCCTCCATGTTATCTCCATTTCTGTGTTTCTGCTCCTGTTCTAGATGTTGGCTTAGTTTGCTTTTGTTTTAGGTGTGGTTGTTAATATCTGTGAGTTTACTATCTTTTTATTGTCCTATTTTTATCTTTTTTTCTTAGATAAGTCCCTTTAACATTTCATATAATAAGGGCTTGGTGATGATGAACTTCTTGAACTTGACCTTGTCTGAGAAGAACTTTATCTTCCCTTCCATTCTAAATGATAGCTTCACTGGATAGAGCAATCTTGGCTGTAGGTCCTTGACTTTCAAGACTTGGAATACTTCTTTCCAGCCCCTTCTTGCCTGGAAGGTCTCTTTTGAGAAATCAGTTGACAATCTGATGGCAACTCCTTTGTAGGTGACTGTCCCCTTTATCCCTTGCTGCTTCTATAATTCTCTCCTTCATTTTAATCTTGGCTAATGTAATTATGATGTGCCTTGGTGTGTTCCTCCTTGGGTCCAACTTCTTTGGGACTCTCTGAGCTTCCTGGACTTCCTGGAAGTCTATTTCCTTTGCCAGATTGGGGAAGTTCTCCTTTATTATTTGTTCAAATAAGTTTTCCACTTGTTGCTCTTGCTCTTCCCTTTCTGTTACCCCTATAATTTGGATGTTGGAATGTTTAAAGATGTCCTGGAGGTTCCTAAGCCTTCTCCTCATGTTTTTGAATTCTTGTTTCTTCATTCTTTTGTCTTTGGTTGTTTCTTTCCTCCTTCTGGTCCACTCCATTGATTTGAGTCCCAGTTTTCCTGCCATCATTGCTGGTTCTCTGTGCATTTTTCTTCATTTCACCTATTGTAGCCTTCATTTGTTCCTCTAACTTGAGACCAAAATCAACCAGTTCTGTGAGCTTCCTAATCACCAATGCTTTGAACTGTGCATCTGTTAAGTTGGCTACTAGAGCTTTGAGCTGTGCATCTGATAGGTTGGCTACCTCTTGGTCACTTAGATGAATTAGCTCTGGAGCCCCTATCCTTTTTTGGTTTGGTCATAGCTGTCATGTAGTGAGGGGCAGAGCCTAGGCGTTCACCAGAGTGGGGCAACCCATTCACTGGGTTGTGATGCTGGATGTGGGGGCGGGGTCTGAGTGGGAACACTGCCACTTCCTCCACTGTCTCATGGACTCCAGTCCCCTCCGCTGCTTTCCGCAAGCAAATTGGGCCCCACTGGCACTGATGTCCATGTGGGCGGACTCGTGCACATTCTAGAACCCTGTGGGACTCTCCAACAAACTCTCTGGTGAGGCTGGAATTCCCTCCTGGCACCCCAACTCTCACAAGTGTTCTCAATTGGTGCTTTTTAGGCTTTATTCCTGGTGCTGGGGCCCTGTGCTTCACGGTCTGTCTCTCTGCCCGTTTTCGCCTGGTTTATCTGTGTGCCAGTGTGTGAAGGTGGTCAGCTGCTTTGTGCACCTTGCTTGGTCTGTTTGTTGCCTCCCTGTGCCCAGTAACCTCCACCTGTGCACCTGGGACCACCAGCTACCTCTTCTCCTGCCATGATCCCTCTCTGATGGCTGCTGACTCCGTCCCTCTTACTGGTCTGGGTGAATCATTGTCGGACTTCCATACAATTTAATACTCTATCTGTTCTGGTTGGGGTTTTTTTTTTTTTTGGTTCTATATTTTTGTTGTCCTTAATCTTGGTTGTGAGAGGAAGCACAATGTGTCCACCTACACCTCCATCTTGGCTGGAAGTCCTATTTTTTTATTTTTTAAAATATTTTATTGTTGCTCAAGTACAGTTGTCTGCATACCTCTACCACTCCCCCAGACCCTGGCCACCCCCACCTTCCTTCCCTGCTTCCATGCCCCCTTAGTTTCGTCCATGTGTCCTTTATAGTTGATCCTGAAAACCCTTTCCTCCTTCCTCCAGCTCCTCGCTGGTTACCCTCAGATTGTTCTTAATTTCAATGTCTCTGCTTATATTTTGCTTGCTTATTTGTTTTGTTGATTAGGTTCCAGTTAAAGGTGAGATCCTATGGTATTTGTCCCTCACTGCCTGGCTTATTTCACTTGGCATAATGCTCTCCAGTTCCATCCATGCTGTTGCAAAGGGTAGGAGCTCCTTCTTTCTTTATGCTGCGTAGTATTCCATTGTGTAAATGTACCAAAGTTTTTTGATCAATTAATTTGCTGATGGGCACCTAGGTTGCTTCCAGCACTTGGCTATTTTAAATTGTGCTGCTACAAACATTGGGGTGCCTAGGTGCTTTTGGATTGGTGCTTCAGTGTTCTTAGGATATAATCCCAGCAGTGGAATTGCTGGGTCAAAAGGCAGTTCCATTTTTAGTTTTCTAAGGAAATTCCAAACTGTTTTCCACAGCGGCTGCACTAGTCTGCATTCCCACTAATAGGACACCAGAGTTCCCTTTTCTCCACATCCTCTCTAACACCTGTTGCTTGTTGATTTGTTAATGATGTCCATTCTGACTGGTGTGAGGTCGTATCTCATTGTGTTTTTAATTTGCATCTCTCTGAAGGCTAGTGATGCCGAGCATCTTTTTATATGTCTCTGGGCCCTCTGTATGTACTCCTTGGAGAAGTGTCTGTTTTTAATTCTTATCAAATTAAAAAGCTTCTGCATGGCTAAAGAAAACAGCATTAAAATGAAAATAGAACAAACTACATGGGAAAACACATTTGCCAATGATACCTTGGATAAGGTTTGATCTCTAAAGTATACAAAGAACTCACTCAACTCCACTCCAGGTTGACCCATGACATTTTATTTGTTGGTAAGTCATGTATAGTAAGAGAATCATTTCCAATCTCCTTGAGAATGGAGAACACATCTAATCCACCTTTGCATCACCACAAGTACATGTCAAATGACATGACATACATCAGGCATTGATACATATAGAATAAAATTAATTTATAATAAACAATTATAATAAAACTCCAACTATACTACAGGTGGCGAACACAAGGCCCATGGGCCAAATCTGGCCCTTCACCTTGCTTTATCCAGCCCGGCACCTTGTTTCTATCTGGCGATAGTGCCGAGCTCTACTTAACTATTAAGGAGTAGTTACATTTGTACAGTCCTAAAATTGCATTTGGCCTTTGAAGGCAACCACGAGGCAGATGTGGCCTCCAGTGAAAATGAATTTGGCACCCTGGATCATACAAAGAAACTTTTATAAGTAAATGAAAGTCTCCTTTAGATTTATTTTTTCAAAACAAAACAATTTCAACAATTCAACCTATCAACTTTCTAAAGCTTTTCCCCCCTCTAGTATAGTGTTTGTATACTTCTTTATAAGTTACCTTATTTAGTTACATTAAGACACACATTTTTCTAACTTGACAAATCTTTTTAAAAAATTAATCTTTATTGTATTTTTTTACATTACCTTTCAGTGCCTTTATGCCCCCCAGCAATCATCACACTGTTGTCCATGAGTCCTTTTTCCTTTTTGCTCAATCCCTCCAACGCCTACCCGCCTCCCATCCACAAACTGTCATCCTGCTCTCCATCTATGGGTCATCATATTTTTATCGACCAGCTTGTATTCAACTTCATATATCTCTCCACTGTTGACTATTTATTTTGTTTTTTAAATTTTGGCTATAATAAAAAGTAAGCAATAAACATTAAGTATAATTTTATACATACACTTTTTTCAGTCATCAAATTTTGAGAATTTTTCTTGAGAACATTATTTAATTTCTATTAAAATAGAAATGTTAGAAGTACCATGGTTTTTCTGGTCACTGAGAATAGAAAAAAAAAACCATAGATACTATTGAATTTTTTTGCTTTTGTTTTTTATTCTAAGTACATAGTGGAAGAAACAGCAAGTTATATTTCATAATGAATTTGTGAAGGCTTAAAGTTAAGCTTTACCCAGGTTTGAGTCTAAATAATATACAATTTCTCATTATGTCATGTATTTGGTAAAGTTTACTGATCAGGCAGAAATTAAAACTAAATAAATAAATGTATTTCACAACTAAGTGCACTCTTCAAGTCATTGCTTAAACCAACAGCATCAATAAATGATCCCATGCTGCCCACATTCCTGTTGAATACTAGTCTCATTCATTCAATAAACATTAAAATAGAAAAATAGTATATGTACCAACTAACACAAAGGAGCCAAGGCTATTAAAAATAGAAACAACCAAGAGGCATACATCTTGTCAGAAACTGAAAAATTAAAAAAATAGAAAAAGGTAACTACTAACATTGAATAAAGATCCAAAGTAATAATGAAATAAATATGTCCTTATCTAAGTTAAATTTGGAAGGCAACAAGATTATTTTAATTAAAGTTTTTTTTTTTTTTTTTTTTTACTAAATACATTACTGGCAGAGTTAACTGTGGAGAGGTATATGCAGCTTCAATCCTGTGATTATCAGATAATCAAGGGAGTCTGACTTCAAAGGGGATGATGAAGGGACTGGAAAACCTGATAAGGAGAAGTTTAAAAGATATTAATATGTAAAACCCAGCAGGTTAGCAATAACAAAATAGAGCAATGATGAATCTCTGAAAATTTCAGAAAGTAGTTAGTAATAAGCAAAAATGGGATTGGATGATTTCTCATATCTGGAAATGACACATTGGAAGAATGTGGATGTGCTAAATGGCAAAACTAAGAGAAAAAAAGGATTTTTAATTTTCCTGTTTTTTTATAATACCATCTTCAGGTACATTTTGAATGACTGACTAGTGGGAATCTGTAAGAAAGCAAAGAGAGATTAAAAAACAGTTTTGAATATTCATTTTTTTAAATTATGGTAAGAATATTAAGGAAAATATTTTTGTGACTACTGTACAGAATGGCAAATTTTGACTTTGGCAGTTAGAGATTTTAAACCAAAGAAACCAAAGTTATGTATAATTGAGAAATAATTAGATGTTGATTTCCTAGGAAAATGGAGAACAATGTGTATCCTTGGAGACAAAAATCATAATAATTTCTATGCAGCTAAATGTTACAGTGTGTCAATGCAAATTCCTTTGTTGTGACAATAACATATTTAAAACATGGCTAATGCATGTTCTCTTCTCTGTAATTATTAATTTTGAGAGTAATGAGCCCCTTCTCCTAAAATGTGTCTCTCTTACAGTTCATGAAATACCAATGGAAGGGAAGAAGAAAGAAGAGTATGATCTCTTAGGAATAATACCCTATCTTTGCCTCCCACATTCTCTCTGACCTTAAAAATAATCTCAGTTACAATCATTATTCCTTTGGAAAGAGGAAGGTTTAGGCAAAGTGAGGCAATATAAAACTGTTCTATCCAGTCAAAATGAATTAATGAACAAAATGGTGAAAGGCAGATAAGAAATCCCAGTTGCTGCAGTAGAAGAAAATACATGACTTTCTGGAAAGGAAAATCCTCAATTAGATTAAAAACCCTCACCTATAAAACAGTGACAGCTTTATCCTTTCATTAAACAAGCATGAGCAATGTATTTTACCTACTTTCCCAGTAATGATTCTGAATTCCTGTTTTTCAGAATTTTAAGTGTCAGGTTGCTGTTTTGTGATGCAAAATTTCTATAATTCCAGTTTACTTTATTATCTAACACTGTGAATTATAAAGTTCTTTTAAATGTAATTATTAACTAAAATATTTAAACTGGATAGACCAAAAATAATAGAGGAAATATCTATTTTCTGTGTTTCCTTTTATGGTTTATGAAATGGAGTCTAGATGACCTTCTTTACAGTATACCTAATATAATAATTTATATGTCATTGACATTTTACATTTATGATTTAGTTATTTACTATTTGCTTGGTATAAAAGCTTTAATCCTAAACATGGTTTATGTGACCAGCAATTAATGCACAATAAAACTGAAGTTTAAATGATCTTCTCTGAGTAATTAATGAGCTTACCAACACTACAAAAATTTGTTTTAACTTTTCATCAGCTATTCTAAATAATTATTAAGCACCTTTGTTCAAGGAGCTATTTTTACTCCATTTTATGCTTCAGCCCCATTTGTCAAATACTGATTGACCATGGAGACATGGATTTATTTCTGGGCTCTCTATTCTCTTCTGTTGATCTATGTGTCTGTTCTTATGCCAGTACCAGACTGTTTTGATTACAATGGCCTTGTAACATAGCTTGACAAATGGTGTTGGGACATCTGGACAGCTAAATGCAAAAAAAAAAAAAAAAAAAAAAAAAAAAAAAAAAAAAAAAAAAAAAAAAAAAAAAAAAAAAAAAAAAAAAAAAAAAAAAAAAAAAAAAAAAAAAAAAAAAAAAAAAAAAAAAAAAAAAAAAAAAAAAAAAAAAAAAAAAAAAAAAAAAAAAAAAAAAAAAAAAAAAAAAA
>PVKU01016963.1:0-12876 GCA_004027475.1 Anoura caudifer | reverse complement strand
ACAAGGAGAAAATCTCCAAAACAGCCCAAGTATATTGCAAATCTGATTACCCATGAAAGAACCTATCTGTGGGTATGGGTCCTGTGCATCTCGGAGCCGGAGCTGGGCCCACACCATGCAGAAGGGTCAGCCACTCTTTCCCATATCTCATATCCCAGCGCTGGTCAGCAGCAACCTCTATCTGGAATCCAGTCCATTTTTAAAATTTTACACACACACACAGTATTTCCAAGAATGATGCCTAACATTGCTTTACGATATTAGCATTTTGAGTGTATGCGAGTTTTAAATTTATCTAAATATGATCACTATGGACATGTCATACTGCACTCAAAATATGTTTTAATACCTTGCCATATGTAATCATTAACTTTTCCAATGGTCTTATGTTTGTACTACTATAGTATATTATGTTTAATAAATGGAATATGCTATATTAAATGTATAGTATGATATTAAATATATAATGCACTGTATTATATTATATATTCAATATACTAAATATATTATGTTTAACAATGTTATATTTAATTATATTTAATTTATCTTTTTAAATAACATTTAGTATATACATACAAAATCCTATGTACACATTCTTTTTGCTGAGTCACTTTCTATTTCAATAAATATCAAAATTTGTTCTTCAAATTTACATCCCCAACCCAAATCTAAACGTTATTATACACCGTGTAAATATATTTTTGTAATTGACCCTATTTCCTTTAACTTTGGTTACAATTTTTGTAGGTGTTTAATAAATGTATTGGGGTGACATTGATTAATAAGATTATATAGGTTTCAAGTGTACATTTCTATGATACGTGATCTGTACATATTGTATTCTGAGTCTACCTCCTGAAGTTAAAATCCGTTGTGGATATTGTGGCTATAAAGAACTATATTTTTGTGAAGTCAGATTGTACTACCTTTTCCTCTTTGATTAGGGATTTTTTTACCTCTTTCTTGAAGAATGTGTTTTATCCCGATGACACAAATATATTTTCTTTTATTCCTTCTAATATTTCTGATGCTTCCTCTTCCATCTTTTAATTTTAAATTGAGCTTTATTTATTTATTTCTTACTTTGCTTGCACTATGGGTTGGTAAATATCTTTATGTAGCAATGTAATGTTATACCTATCACTCAGCCATATATGGGGGGTTTCTTAAATCCTCGAATTCTCATTAGCACACCCTTTCTTCATATAAATTGTTAAATTTTTTCATTGAACATATAGTATATGTTCCAAAAGTATGTAATATTAAGGGTACAGATTGATACACGTTACTGACACTTTGATCCAAAATAGAATAATATAGTAATACGAGAGTCTTCCACAAACCCTAAGTGATTATCCTCAAATGTAACTTCTTAACTTATTTTACTAAACATATATATAATCCCAATTCATATAAATGAGCTAAACTCAAATATTAAAAATGATTTTAAATTGCATAAAATAAAAACCATAGTAAAAATACTGTCATCCTAATCAAGTGGCCCAGTTGGTGCAGTGTCATCCCATTCAGCACACAGTTGCTGGTTGAGTCCCCAATCAGGGCACCTATGTAGGTTGCGGGTTCAATCCCTGATAAGTCAGGGTATACAAAAAGCAAGTGATCAATGTTTCTCTTTCACATAGATGGTATCTGTCTCTCTGCTTCTCTCTGGAACTCTCTGTTTTCTACCCTTGTGAAAAATAAATAAAATATATGTTTGTGTGAAGATTTTTAAAAAAATATTTTTTAAAATGTCACTTTTCACTCATTTACTCCTTTGTATATTATATTTCTCTATGTTTGTTTTAACCTCTCTCTTCTTTTTCTAAGTCCCTCTCTCTCTCTGTCTTTATTTCTCTCTTTTATATATATAAAAGAGAGAAATAAATAAATAAATAAATATATATATAGGGGTTGGTGTACTAGAGGCATGTAGGCATGTATTGGGTTGTGGGAAAAGGCTACCAAGTATCCTCCACCCAAAACACAAGTGATTTGGCCTAAAATGTTCATACTTTACACATGACAAGAGCCCCGATAATGATGTACATGGAGTATTTACTGTGTATTAGGTTTCAGGTTCTTTATATGTGGTGTATGTTTGGAATCATGGAAGGCTGATGATGAAGCTTCTCTGTTGGATCAGATATGATATTCTTTATAACTTATATACTAAAAACTTTGAGGTGCTATGTTTTGTCATGTTACTTCCAGTCAATATTGCATGAGGGAGATATGAGGTTCAGAAGAATAGAAATGTTCAGAGCAGGGCCTGGATGCCAGTAACCTGAGAGACAGGGGCCGTACCAGTTGTAAAGCTGCAAAATCATCTAAGGAGTTGTCACTGAGCAGGCTTAGTCTTCAGCCAGAATGAAAGTCTGCAAACACAGGTGTTCTTACACACTCCTTTTCTCAGGTTCTGAGCTGTTGAAGGAAAGGGAGCTAAGTGAAAGATAATTATAGAGAGAGGATAAGCATGGAAAATGAGGAAAACTAACATAAATTAAAAAAACACGAGGAGACTTAACCATGCCAGACATCAATTGGTAAGCAGGGAACACAGGCAGCAATAGTCAGTTGGAGGACAAAAAGATGGGTGCTCTAGGAATTTCTGTGACACAGTGATTGGTGAGGTGCTCACTTCAATGGGAAGACAGGGAGAGGTGGGTAAGAGAGAAGCAGGGATGATGTCAGTTGAAAATATGGAAGAGGTGGGAAGAGCTCTTATCAGGTTCAAATTATTTTTAGATATGATTTAAGAATGTAGATGAGTTTTATTGATTGCATAAGTTTTGCTTTTCCAAGACTAGATTTTGAAAAGTCCCTCAATGTTTAGTGTGTATTTTTGCCTTCTATCTCATAGATTACTTATTAATGTAAGAGGGTTTAATTCTGAATTGTCTATAATCTTCCATTGCTTTAGGTGTCTGATTTGGGTTGATACCTTTCTGTTTTGATAGTTCAATATAATACTAAAGTATTATTATACTTTGTTTTATGTTCATTGCATATTATGATACACATAGAATATATATACAATTTATATTATATATTTATTAAAATATTGTTATACTATTATAGTACAGTTTGAGAACATGGAGTGTGATATCTCCAACATTGTGTTTTGGTCTCCAAATATATTTGGCTTATTTAAAGTATTTGTGGTTCCTTATACATTTTAAGGTTTTTTTTTTTTTAATTCTGAGCAGAAGCTTGATAATGTTTGAACTGAATTAATAGCTTTGGGAAGTATTACAATTATAAAAATTTAATCTTCCCATTGCGTAGCAATGATTTCTCTTTCCATGTTTGTGTTCTTTTCAGTTTCTCTCTTCAATGTCCTTTAATTTTGAAACTAGAGTTCCTTCACCCCATTGTTTATTCCAATTCACAAGCATTTATTTCTCTTCCATGCAATTGTAAATGAGATTAATTTCTTATTTCTTTCGTTGTTTATTAATGCGATGACTATTTCAGATTTCTGTACATTTAGTTTTCATTTCATTCATAATAAATTATTTTATTAATTCTATTAATTTTGTTGAATTCTTTAAGAAATTGTAGATGGGCGGCAAGATGGCAGAGGAGTGAGTGGAGGCTACATTAACCTCCTTCCAGGGCCCACCTGGAATTACAAGTAAATTGTGGAGAAATTACCCAGAACAACAACTGAACTATAGTGAGAGAGAAGCCTTAGAATCTCAGACAGATAGGAGAACCACCCTCGGCATTACCTGTCTGGTAATGAGTGTGGTGAAGTCCCAACACCCTTGCCTTGGTTCTAATAGGCAGCAATATATGAGGGATAATTAAGCATCATATTAGACTCCCCTGAGAGGAATGGAGTCTAAACCCTAAGCTGGGATCCTCAGTCTAGAACACTAAAGTCAGAAAGTATAAAATAACAACCAGCATCAATAAGTGACAGAGTTGGCTCTGACAGAGACAGATGGCTGGAGACACAAACAGCCATTTACTGGGCCATAGCACACATTTTCCTTTTCTGTCACTTAACTGGGGTTCTAGCAAAGGTGGGAGCAGTGTGGCCTGGATATGCTTGAGCAGAGACTGGTGATGGAAATGTTGGGGAGAGTTAGAGAGAGTAAACACAGGGAACCCAGTGCTCAGTCAGCCCCAAATCTCCAGCAGCCAATGTACTCAGGTGGACCCTGCTTTTGTGAGTGACAGCAGCCTGAGGGCAAACAACAGCCCAGCGTCTAAGACAGACTCTAACCTTGCTCTCTGTTTCTTAAGACTTACTGTGGAGTGCAGAGAGACTAAATTAATAACCAAAGAAGACAGCCACAGATGTAAACCCCTGGCAAAGGGGTGGGCAGAGTGTACTAGAGATGCTTGACGAGAGAACGGGGATGTTGGGATGGAGGAGAGAACTGATAGATCAGCCACTGGAATCCTCATCCCTAGTCATCTCCCATACTGCAGCAGCCCTCCTATCCATGCATACCTCCCCCCTCTCAGCAGCAGCATGAGGGAAGACAATAATAGCAACTCCAGGGGGAATTATGGCCCTCCCTATGGTGCTTAAGCCTGCCTGCTGAGTGCAAACTAAATGACAACTGGAACAGGCAATTATAGTAACCAGAACTCTGGCAGTCACAGAGCAGGCAGCCTAAGGTCAGACAGGGTCAACATCTGACACCACTAGAGGTGGATCCAGAAAGAAAAAAACAGTGATAAATACTAAAGTCTACGAAGAAGGAATTGAATCTTGTCTTCCCCATGACTAGTAATATTTTCTTTTCTGCATAGCACGTACATGCTCACTTCATGTCCAGCAAATTAGTGTATAATAAGTCACTAGAATTTATAGTGTAGTTTATTTTTCTCTTTTCCTGAAATAGCCTTAATCACATTACATCCTTATTAAAACTGTTCATTTGCCATCGATACTGATATTGCAGAGGGATATATTTTTGTGGAGGTGGGTTTGTTCCCTAGGTCAAAGCAGTTTATACACTCAATTCAATTCCAACTAAAGTAACAATGACATATTTCACAGATGTGGAACATTTCCAAAATTCATGTGGAACCATAAA
This sequence comes from Anoura caudifer, assembly GCA_004027475.1. Classification (NCBI taxonomy): domain Eukaryota; kingdom Metazoa; phylum Chordata; class Mammalia; order Chiroptera; family Phyllostomidae; genus Anoura; species Anoura caudifer. The sequence goes on along the minus strand of PVKU01016963.1, from coordinate 7,819 downwards.
CATTCCTGAAGAGCCAAAGCAATGTTGTGAGAGATCTCACAATACGTGATACTGAATTCTATTACAAGTTCATTGTAAACAAAACACTCTGGTACAAGCATAAGAACAGACTGTTAGACCAATGGAACATATAAGAGAGCCTGCTAATAAACCCAAGTGTCTGTGGTGAATTAATATTTGACAAAGTGGGCAGAAGCGTAAAATGGAGTAAAAATAGTATCTTCAACAAATGTTGTTGGGAAAGCTGGAAAGCTACATGCATAAAATTCAAACTTGATCATCAACTTAAGCCATACACAAATATAAATTCAAGGTGGATAAAATAATTAAATATGTCATGACACCATAAAAGTCCGAGAGGAGAATATAGGCAGGAAAATCTCAGATATTTCATGCAGCCATATGTTCACCTATAGGTCCCCTAGAGCAAGGAAAGAATTCACAAATGGGATCTCATCAAAATGAAAAGCTTCTCTATGGCTAAAGAAACAACATTAAAAAAAAGAGAACAATGTATATGGGAAAACAAATTAGGCAATGGTACCTTGGACAAGGGTTTGATCTCCAAGATGTATAAAGAAGTTATATGACTCAATGACAGGAAGACATAAAACCCAATTAAAAAATTGGAAAAGGACTTGAACAGAGACTTCTCAAGGAGGACATACAGAGGGTCCAGATATATATGAAAAGATGCTTAGCATCACTAGTCTTCAAATAAATGCACATTAAAACCACAATGAAATACCACTTCACACTGGTTAGAGTGGCCATCACAAACAAAGCAACAAACAACAAGTCTTGAAGATGATGTAGAGAAAAAGAAATCCTAGTGCACTATGGTGGGAATGCAGACTGGTACAGCCACTGTGGAAAACAGTATGGAATTTTCTCAGAAGAATAAAAATTGAACTGCGTTTTGACACGGCAATTTCATTTCTGGGAGTATATCTTAAGAACTAGGAAACATCAATTCAAAAGAACCTGTGCAACCCAATGTTCATTGCAGCAGAATTCATACTAGCCAAGTGCTGGAAGCAACCTAAGTGCCCTTCAGTATGTGGATGGTTTAAAAAACAGTGGTACAATTACATGATGGAATACTACACAGCAGAAAGAAATGAGCTCCTACCTTTTGTGACAGCATGGATAGGACTGCAGAGCATAATACTAAATGAAATAAGCCAGGCAGTGGAAGACAAATACCATGTGATTTCACTTATAAGTGGAACCTAATTAACAAAACATCCAAGCAAGCAAAACATAACCAGAGACATTGCAATTATGAACAAACTGACAGTAATCAGAGGAGAGGTGGGAGGGGATATTGAAGTGAGCTCAACTATCTTGAGCTTACTTCATAAATTTTGGCCATAATTTCTCTATATGGCACAGGTCAGTGATGGTAAATTTGAGGGAGGAGTAAAGCAGGGATAGGCCAAGTGCTTCAATGGGGAAGGAAAGAAGAGGACACACCTTCGGAATGGCTCATACCAAGCACAGAGTCATGTGAGGCCCTTCTTATACACTCTATATATGCTGCATCAAAAGCCATCTTCTGTAGACGTATGAAGAATTTATTATGGATACAAAATTAATTAAATTTGTATATAGTCTTGTAACCCATCATTCAGGTCAGAATTTGGAAATGCATCCAGGTGCACAGAAGGCTATGAGGTTACCATCTGTGATGTATATAAAAGAGACTTCAGTGATATCTAAGGTGACTGACACTTTGACTAAAACAAAAGTCCGGGACTCTGTCCGCTTATTTCACTGAGTTATGCCAAATGAATCACAACATGCCTGTAGGTAGCAGGTATATCATATGCATTCTTCCAAGAGGAAATAACTCAAATTTATCCCAAATATTTGGGCTGGCCTAGAACTTCGTTGCCACTTTCAGAGATCCATAATTTGGCCACACATATAGGACAAGAAACAGGACCCCATGGATGACATTTGAGAATACATGACAGGTTGCATTCAATGTACATTTCTAGACTCAGAATGTCAACAGGTCTATGAAGAAATAGACTGATGGCTTTCCAGGAGTGAGTAGAAATACATGAACCCATGTAGTGACAGCACGTCCAACAGTATCTTCTGGAGAATCAGAGAAGTAAGCTGTCATTCCTGGTGTTATGCTAGATTAATTTACTAACATCTCCTTTTCATATAAGCTAATTAAAGCCCATGGCAATGAGGGGATATTGCCAACACACAATCTGCAGTTGAACAGAATCAGTTTTTGTTGAGAAAGTGCTCAGTGTTCACATAGCAGAAGGATATGTTGCAATAGGATATGTTAAATGGTATTTAATACCATATAGGTGATTAGATAGCTAGTTGTGTAACTATTTCTATATGGCAACTCAGTACTATAGACAATAGGGGACACCTCTGGTGGACTCTAGAGGTCAGAACCTTTCTTGAAAAAGGACAAGCAATTGTCATTTTCACACTCCGTGAACCTGGGAGGGATCTATTATAAGCAACATCACCATGAGCCACCAAAGAATTAACATCTTGGGCTCACCCCAAAACTGACAGGTTTCAGAACATATGTGGAGAAACAGATGACACAAGGTTAAAAAAATTGAGTTTTGTAATCTCTCCTCTTTCATGTCTGATTGTGTTTATTTGGGTCCTCTCTCTTTTCTTCTTGAGAAAGATTGGGTTTAAATGTATGATTTGAGTTTAGTGGCTGTGAAAATATTATCCAATTATGATTGTCAAACAATTTTGGAGATGTATTAATAGTTTGTAATAAAAGCCTTGCGCCAAAAGTCCGCAACAAAACCAGAGTTTTCTAAGCTGTTCTTGTTGCCTTGCTTTGTCTACAGTCCTGGAAATTGCCTAGCAACACAATTGTTCACAGCATGAGAATTCATGTTTTTCCTGAGAAATCTATTTGTTTTGTTATGCAGAACTTAGAGAGGGAATCTATTTATTAGGGTTTATAGTATTGTTGGAAAACCTGTGTGCCTTGGGGCTTGACAACAATTACTAAACAAATAAAGGGCAACACACCACAAGGGGATGAAAAATTTTGCGGAAAAAAATGTTCATGTGATGGCTACAGCTACCGGCTTTGGATTTCCTTTAATACAAGATGTGTATTCCAGTATCCTAAAGCTTTAGAGTCACTATGGACTCTAGGTCCATATGGAGTCTTAGGTTTCAGTAACTTTACAACATCTCTACTGCAGCCTGAAGAATCCTATTGAAAGATAATATTTGTATTGTTAAAGAATCATTTTCCTTTGTTTATTTGTTTAGAAATGCTTTTCTCTGGTCCTATAGAAACATGGACGAGAATAATTTTTCTAGAATCATCACAGTTTCTGCATAACGTACCAGTTTGATAATGTGGCATTATTGTCTGGTGCCCCCTCTTCACATTGTCAGCTCATAGGCTCTTGTAGCACCATTGCATGCAGTGTGAAGAAGAGTCTTGCAAAACCAGAACTGTGGTGATAGAGTGCTGCTTCTGTGTAAGAATGTGCTTTTTTCTGCCGAGGGTCAGAAAAAATTATAAGAAGCTTCCTTAAATACCACTCCAGTTGACAAGGATTTCAAATGTTGTATCATCTCACTACATAGCCTTTGTATCCTGGTCAAAATATTTGACCTTGTCATTTTCTAAAGAGTCACAAAAAGAAGAACAATAAAGAAGAAAAAAGGAATTGTTGTTGCTAAAAGTGATTGTATTCTATAGGAAAAACAAAAGGAAGAAACATAATGAAAGCTGTGGAGAACCATCATTTCTTTGTTTTTTTTTGTTTAACATGAATGACAAAGGATCTCTATCTTTTTTCCAAAAACTTTTAGGGTGCCCCATTTGATCTGCTATGCATCCTGGTTGCTGTCTTTCTGCAATCATATGTGAAATAAAGACCAAAAGAAACAAATATCAGAAGAAATAAGAATCTAGCTCTCTATCCGTGACCTCATGCTGCCAGACATAGGGAAATATATCAAAATTCTTATCTTGAGGTTTTTCTACGTACCGCCTTCACACAGTCTTTTGAAATTGGTAGCAAACTTCAGCAATTGTGATCAACTAGCTACAAGTGCATTCAACATTGTTTAATTAGAATGATAGACTCTCACACTCCCCCCATCTCTATTGCCCAGGTCTTCCCTCATAATTGTAGTTTTCATAATATATCCTATATTTAGTCTATGGCACATAATTTAAGGTACTTTTTTCCTATGTCTAATATTTTACTGCAATATACAGGCAAGTTTCCAATCATTCTCTCTGTCTGCTGGTGGCTGTGACCTAAATACAAAAAAATAACTACTGTTTCACAGATTCTCTTTCTCATTCAGAAATTTCAAAGAGTGAAGTTTCTCTCTCAGGTTTATTTTATTTCCCACAAGCATATCACACATAGTGGAAGTTATAACTCACATTCAGTTAAAGAGAAGAAATAAAGAACATATAGATTAAAAATTTCCTCTCAATATTTGACGCTGAAAGAGAAGAAGGGGTCATGTCAATGTTGCTCTTACTTCTTAAATATGGAGACACAAATAACAATTACAGTAGTTCACCTTCTAAATAAAGAAGTGTTTAGGTTTTGGATCCAAATGAGAATCCTCAGAGAAACTGCTTCAATATAAGGATAAACTAGCTTTATAATACCTACACATAATTAAAGACTGTTTTTCATATACACACACATATGAAAATAAAAATAAACTTTTTGAAACACGGGAGCATTTTCCCACCACAAACACAAAATATGGCCAAAAAGTGAGGTAATGAGGTTAACTGAAGGGACAATATGGAGCAGTCAATTCAGCATGGTGTCTCTACTTGACTGAGGATGAGTCCTAGTTTGTTGATATGCACACACCCCCAAACATTGCATAGTTCACCACTATAATACAGACTTCTATGTCCAAGTGGCACATAAGTAAACAGTCTCAACACACACTTGAGAAATAGAAATTCATGTTTCTATTTCCCAAAGGAGGAAATAAACTCTCAGGGGACTGCATGACCTCCACGAATCCACAATACCTGGGTTTCTGAGAGGATGGCTGCTGCTCTCACTTAGGGCTGGCTGTGGCTCATCAGAAGGGATTAGCCTGAGAAGCCCAGTGTGAGATACAAGAAAAATGCCTTCTTTTCTCAAATTTGGCACAATTATAGGAATTTTCCTTGGAGATTTTTGACGGAAGTTTACTGATGACACTTATTCTCAAGAGTTCAACTGTGTTTTTGTTGTTGTGGTGGTGGTGGTGGTGGTTTTTCTTTTTGAAAGACAATGTATTTTGGGGGAGAGGTATTTTACCTCAGGTTTCAGTGTTAGAATTCCAGAACTAGAGAAATGTGGCAGGGCTTTATTTATTGTGAGTTGAATTTATAGAGTTGATGTTGCATAATAAATCAATAAAGGTTTCAAGTGTATGATTTTATTGACTATTATTGGGCTATGTTATTGTGTTTTCATTATCCAAAGTCAAGTCTTTTTCTATGAATACTTCTTTTTTCCCTATTCTACCCCATCCCTTCTTTGATCATCATACATTTCTCTTTGTCCATGAGGATTTTTCTTTCTTTTTTTAAATTATGTCTGAAGAACTTTCAAACCCATCTCTCCTGACATCTGTCAGTCTCTTTTTAGTTTCCGCAATTCTGTCTTTATTTTGTTTGTTTCTCTATTTTGCTCATTATGTTATACTTATGAATAAACCCATGTTGTCTTTTTCTTTCTCTGTTTTACTTCAATTAGCATAATAATTCTTACAACCATCAATGACCCTAAAAAAGATAACTTTTTTATGGTCAAGGAGTACTTAATTGTTTAATTTTCTTCATGAACTGCTTTCTAAAAAGATTTTTAGTTACTTATTTTTAGAGAGGAAGCAGGGAAACAAGAGAAAGAGAGAAGCATCAATGTGTTGCTGCCTGTCACTAGCCCCCAACCAGTGTCCTGGGCAGCAACCCAAGCATGTGCACTGAGTGGGAATTCAACCAGCAAGCCTTTTGTTGATAGGATTGTGCTCAATCCAATGAAAGTTACCAGCCAGGACCTCAAACACTATTTTTGAGAATGTTAATTACTGCAGCAACCATAGGAAACTCTAAGTAGTTTCTTCAAAATATTAAAAAATAAATTGCCTAACAACCCAACATTTCCAATTCTGGAATTGTGAAGAAATTGGAAACATTCCCACTTCTGGAATTTCTGAGGAAACTGGAAACATTAATTAGAGAAAATATATGCATCTCTGATACAGATACATCTGATTAAGGTAGCTCAGATCATTGGGAAAGTAAAGAAGCACAATAGGATGAGTTTGCAAAAACAATGTTGGGTACACTAGGAGGGGACTGTCTGAGAAGCTGAAATCTTCTTGAGCCGGTGGGAAGAAAAGAGCACTGATTCTCTCTAACTGGGAGGTTCTGGATCTTACTGGAATTCTGTGGCTCCTGTGGTGGGGCTCTCAGTCTTGTGCCTTCAAGCTGTTTTTTTTTAGAAGAAAGTCTGAATAATTGTGCTGCAGCTGCTCGCATTTCCAAATGCATAGCATTTTTTATGGGTAGAAACTCAGGTCAAAGCTCAGGGTCAGGATGGCCTGGGAGAGGGTAGCAGGTTTATTTTTTACGTATTCTCCAGGGAACAGGCTCTGAGGCAGAAGCCTGCCGTTCTTCCAGAATTGTGTGTTTTTGTATATTACGTTGTTTTTATTTTGTAAGCTAACCTTGTATAAACAAGACAACACTAGAACTAACAGGGAAAAGATTGGAAAACACAGTTATGAGTGTTTAGTCTTAAGTGGTAGGCTTAAGTGTTTAAAGCTGTGACTTGATAGATTTCACTATCTCTTTTTGAAAAGAGGCGATTGTCTCTGATGTTTTTGCCTCTGGAGAGTGGCCGGGGACACCAGAATGCAAAGTATTGTTTAGTAACACCCATCTTTATTGCAATAAGATTTACATTAGCCAAGAGTCGTAGACAGAATTAGAGACCATCAGTATCAGAATGGGAAGAAACGTTGGAGGAATTCTGTTTAACTTATGCTTCTTCCATAATTTTGTTTGCAATTTTGGGATATCCCAGAAAACACAGTTTGTGGTAAAAGCAAATATGTTTGCATTTTACTGTTTTATATTGCTGATTCTAGTTTCCACCAATTCTGGCTATTATTATCTCAGTAATATTACTAGCACTCAGTACTTCAAAATAAAACTATTGTTATTTAACCATTTTATTCCACAAAGTTAATGTTCAGAAACTGAAGTCATTTTGGTACACCAACAATGAAATATCAGAAACAAAATTTAGAAAGAAAATTCCATTTAATATAGCAACAAGAAAACATAAAATGCCTAGGAATAATCCTCAACAAGGAGGTAAAAGAACTGTACTCTTATAACTACATAAAATGGAAAAAGAAATTAAGGAAGACACCAATGAAAGCATATCCCATGATCATGCACTGGAATAATTAACATCATCACAATGTCCATACAATCCAAAGCAATTAATAGATTCAACACAACCCCTATCAAATTACTAATGACATACTTCACAGATATAGAACAAACAATTAAAGAATTTATACAGAAACATAAATGACCTTGAATAGCCACAGCGATTTTGAGAAATAAGAGCAAAGTAGGAGAGATCACAATACCTGATATCAAACTATAATACATGGCCACTTTCATTAAAAAAGTATGATACTGGCACAGGAACAAACACTCAGACTAATGGAACAGAAGAGAGAGCCCAGAAATAAATCTAAAAATCTATGGTCAACTAATGTTTTACAAAGTGGGCAGAAGCATGAAATA
>PVKU01016962.1:0-12873 GCA_004027475.1 Anoura caudifer | reverse complement strand
GATAAGGTCAAGTTAAAGGAGTTCATCATCACCAAGCCCTTATTATATGAAATGTTAAAGGGACTTATCTAAGAAAAAGAAGATAAAAAATATGAACAGTAAAAAGACAGCAAACTCACAGGTATTAACAACCAGACCTAAAACAAAAGCCAACTAAGCAAACCACTACAACAGGAGCAGAAACACAGAAATGGAGATCCCATGGAGGGTTAGCAACAGGGGAGAGGGAAGAGGAGAGAGGGGGACAAGGTACATAGAACAAGTAGCATAGATGGTCGGTAGAAAATAGACAGGGGGAGGGCAAGAGTAGTGTGGGAAATGTAGAAGCTAAAGAACTTATGACACATGGGCATGAACTAAAGGGGGGAATGTGGGTGGGAGGGGTGTGCAGGGTGGAGGGTAATGAAGGGGGGAAAATGGGACAACTGTAATAGCATAATCAATAAAATATAATTAAAAAAACAAAAAAATGTGCATTTTGTTGTTTATATATTTTTATAATAATAAAATATGATTATAAATATGTATATATCAATATAAAATGTATATAATTATAAAAATATATAACAGAAAATAAAATTAACCAAAGTCTCATCATTGAGCAAATCAAATCTACATCAGTCTTCTTGCACATGTAGAATTATATTAGACTGTTAAGTTTATGGTCTAAAAATTCCTCATGTGTTTCAGGTCCTTCTGAGTCTCAGATGGCATTCAGTCTCTGTATCTAATGAAGTGGTGAAGCTGTTGTCTTTTTGCAGCATTTATTTAATGTACCATTGAACACGAATTAATAAAAATGATTTATGCTCAGAGGGGTGAGGCACAGAGAAGAAAATGTATGGACAGTTCATCATCCTGGACAGACACTTTAGAGCTGAGCCCCAGGGAGCCAGAGTTGAAAGTAGAAGATGAAAGGACACTGGCCATTAAGAAATTGTTAATGGAGCAAAAAAAAAAAAGTAAGGGACAAGATCATTTTTTCAAATTCTATTTGAAACAAAAATAGACATCAAAAATATTTCAGGCAAAGAGCAAGTTTTGCAACTTAGGAGTTTTTCAGATTTGGATGCAATGTGACTAAAACAACAATCTGGAGAAGAACATGGCTTCTTCCTCTGGGGAAACTGTTAAGCTCTGTACCAAAGTGTTGACATTGTCTTCCTTTCTTTCTTCCTTTCTTCCCTCCTCCTTCCCTCCTCCCCCCTTCCTCCTTCTCTCCCTCTCCCCTTCCCTCCCTCCCTCCCTCCCTCCTTCCCTCCTTCCTTCCTTCCTTTCTCTCTCCCCTTCCCTTCCCACCTCTCTCCCTTTATCCCTCCTCCTCCTCCTCCTTTTTCTCCTCTCTCTCTCTCTCTCTGGCCAGGGTGTGGTGGAGAGAATGAAAGTCCTAAAGATGACTAGTGATAAGCTCTTATCAGACCTCCCTAGAAAGTCTTTGAAATAATTGTGAAAATAACAAGATATGGTTTATAAGTAATGGTTATAAACTAAAAATAATGGATATCCATAATAATGTTACCACATTTATATGCATGTGTCAGGAGATGTGGAAGAATTGATGTTATATTCAAATATGTGTTTTTTTAAATTCTTGAGTAAGAACTACAAAAGTAGTTCTTATTATAGAATATGGAAAGTGCCAATGACTCATAATGAATTTCCTAAAAATAATCTTTTCTTTTTTAATGTATTTTATTGATTATGCTATTACAGCTGTCCCATTTCCCCCCCCTTCATTCCCATCCACCCTGCACACCCCGTCCCACCCACATTTCCCTGCTTCAGTTGATGTCCATGGGTCATTAGTTATTTAGCTTCTATATTTCCCACACTATTCTTGCCCTCCCCCTATCTATTTTCTACCCACTGTCTATGCTACTTGTTCTCTGTACCTTTTCCCCCTTCTCTCCTCCTCCCACTCTTCTGTTACTAACTTTCCATATGATCTCCATTTCTGTGGTTCTGTTCCTGTTCTAGATGTTGGCTTAGTTTGCATTTGTTTTAGGCGTGCTTGTTAATAACTGTGAGTTTGCTGTCATTTTACTGTTCATATTTTTGATCTTCTTTTTCTTAGATAAGTCCCTTTAACATTTCATATAATAAGGGCTTGGTGATGATGAACTCCTTTAACTTGACCTTATCTGAGAAGCACTTTATCTTCTCTTCCATTCTAAATGACAGCTTTGCTGGATAGAGCAATCTTGGATGTAGGTCTTTGATTTTCATGAATTGGAATACCTCTTTCCAGTCCCTTCTTGCCTGCAAGGTCACTTTTGAGAATCAGCTGACACTCTTATGGGTACTCCTTTGTAGATAACTCTCTCCTTTTGTCTTGCTGCTTTTAAGATTCTCTCCTTATCTTTAATTTTGGGTAATGTAATTATGATGTGCCTTGGTGTGTTCCTCCTTGGGTCCACCTTCTTTGGGACTCTCTGAACTTCCTGTACTTCCTGGAAGTCTATTTCCTTTGCCAGATTGGGGAAGTTCTCCTTTATTATTTGTTCAAATAAGTTTTCCACTTGTTGCTCTTCCTCTTCCCCTTCCGGTACCCCTATAATTTGGATGTTGGGATGTTTCAAGATGTCCTGGAGGTCCTAAGCCTCTCCTCATTTTTTTGAATTTTTGCTTCTTCATTCTTTTCTGTTTGGTTGTTTCTTTCTTCTTTCTGGTCCATTCCATTGATTTGAGTCCCAGTTTTCTTCCCATCACTATTGGTTCCCTGTGCATTTTCCTTCATTTCACTTAGTTTAGCCTTCATTTTTTCATCTAATTTGCAACCAAAATCAACCAGTTCTGTGAGCATCCTGATCACCAGTGCTTTGAACTGTGCATCTGATAGGTTGACTATCTCTTCGTGGCTTAGATGTATTTGCTCTGGGACTTTGATCTGTTCTTCCATTTGGGATTTTTTTTTGGGGGGGGGTCTGGTCATGCCTGTTAGGTATGAAGGGCAGAGCCTTAGGTGTTCACCAGGGCGGGGAAACCCAGTCAGTGGGTTGTGATGCTATATGTGGGGGAGGGGTACGAGGGAACAATGGCACTTGCTCTGCTCTCTCCTGGATTTCAGTCCCTTCTGCCACTTCCCACAAGCAAATTCGGCCCTTCTGGTGCTGATTCCTGGGTGGGTGAGCTTGTGTATGTTTTAGGGCCCTATGGGTCTCTCAAGCAAACTCTCCTGTGAGGCTGGGAGTTTATCCTGGCACCTCAACCCCCACAGGTGTTTCCAATCAGTGTTTTTAGGCTTTATTTCCCTGAGCTGGGACCCTAGGTTGTGCAGTCTGTCTAGCTCCCCAGTTTCACCTGGTTTATCTGTGCGCAAATGTGTGACTATGGTTAGCCAGCCACCTACCTGCACTCCTGGGTCCGCCAGTCACAGCTTTTTCCTGCCAGGACCACTCTCCACCGGCTGTTGACTCTGCCCCTCTTACCGGTCTGGATGAATGTGTCTATTTTTACTCCTTGGTTGTTGGACTTTTGTGCAGTTCAATTTTGTGTCAGTACTGGTTGTTTTTTGTTTCTAAATTGTCGTTGTCCTTATTTTGGTTGTGCAAGGAGGCACGGTGTGTCTACCTACACCTCTGGAAGTCATGATTTTCAAATCTTTTCTAAAACATAGTTTTAGTTATTATTTTGCAAAGAACCCAAAAGCAAAGTAATTGATCTTAGGTTAAACTCATCAAGTTCTTCAACTGGGTTAAGAAAAAAATGAGCTAAGTCTTACTGTAACACTTAGACTATCAACTGCATGGGCAATGGCTTTCTCAGAAATAGAAAGGAATATGGAGATTAGCTCAGGGAGCTAGAGTTAAAGACTGATAAAGTAGTTTAAAAAATTGACTAAAATGTTTACATCCGATGATATTTTAGAACAGTGTAACATTTACTGCAATACATTTAAGTAATTTCATTCATTTATATTTTTCTACTTTATTGTGTAAATTATGTGTCTTTATAATCCAGAAGGAAACCAATTAGATAAGAGAAAAATTGGAGCTCTTCATTCAAAAATGGAAAACAAAGCCATGAATTTGGATTAGATTACGTGGAGAGAGTGAGGCTTCACAATTTGATTTACGACTGTATTTTTTATTTGCCCATAATTAATTTCAAAAGAATTAAAGGTTCTATGAATATTTTACATAACAGTTAGCTTTATGAAAAAGAAACTTCTTAAAGAAATTTAAGAACAAATAGTAGTATATAAGATCAATTTTTTCTATGTGAATAAGAATTATAACAGTTCAGTTAGATGAAATATTTCTTTTAATAATTATTCATGTCAGGTGTGTTCTTGTGTTTAAAGAATGTAAAATATTTTTTCTATATTTGTTAATATTTTTTAACTATTAAATAAAACATATTAATATTAAATTACTTAAGGCTTTCAGGTAAGAAATAGTGAATTATCATCTTAAAAATTCTTAAATGAAATGTTCCAATCAATATTGGACCATGTGCTCTAAAGTTTTCCTTTACTCTATGTGAATAAACCTTCTTAGAGTTTCTAACTATATCTCAAAAATGTGCTTAGAAAATATTTTCTGTTTTCTTATATCCCCATATATCAAGTGGTACATCACAAATGAATAAAAATGACAATACTTTATTATATTATCTGTTCTATTAATAATTTTCTAACATATACATTCTAAGATACAGGTAATATAAAAGATGTGATACACACACACACACACACACACACATATGCTATGTGATATATAGTATAAACAAGCCCTAAATTCTAATTTAGTTGAAGGAAGAACTTTGTCTAGTTAAACCCTGCAGTCATCATAACTTCTCAGGAGCTATAATAGTGTAGAAGTTCAGGAGAGCATGGGCCTGGGAGTCAACTGCAGTGATTTGAATCTTGGGTCTACTGCATGATCCTGGGGAAGTTTAGCATCTTTTAGATGTTATATTTAAATTTATATTACAGAATGGCAAATTTGGGTAAGATACTAGAAAGAAAAAGTGACTCTTTATTGGCAAATAATTCCACTGTGTATGTGTGTGTGTGTAGGGCTGGTGAAGTAGCCTCCCTGGCAAGAAGGAACTGTGCAGAACTGAAAGATGGTTTCTTGGCCAATAAAGACACAGTTTTTCAGGAATTTCCAACAACACCAGAACCTGTGTCCTCACAGTGAAATCTTTAGTAGAGCTACCAATATTGTACTTATTGTAAAAAGTGGAAGTAAAAAGTGAGCAATTCTTCTAGTGCAGAATGAAGGGTCAAGCACTTCAAGGAAGACTCAATGCCTTTTTCTCGACAAAATGTGTAACCACTGGCTTGAGGATCTCCATTGGCAAAATACAGGTGTTCATGAAGGCAGTATCTACAATCCTTCTCAGGTCTAAAATTTCTAAGGTCATAGGCACTTGCAAACATTTTGCTGCAGCTGAAGAGAAGTCAGATGTGCCTGAATCAAAGAGAAAGTAGTTTGCAAGCTCAGAGGGCCTTTTAACTTTAGAGTGAGGGATAGAGTGAATTGAGTGTTTTCTGGTGGGATGCAATTCAGTTTATATTAAATGGGACAGAAAACAGTCACAATTAAATAAGTCAAGTGTTCACCTTGCAGTCTAAATGATGTATTCCTTTTCTTTTTGCCATAAAATTCTCTTTTAATTAACAGGAAAATTTCAGCCTTGTATCAGTGGGCTGTATTTGAGCAGAGATCACAATTTAATAAAAGAGTATAAATACTCATATGAAATTCTTGTCTATCTCTGGTAATCAATTTATCTTGCTATCTTTTTTATTGTATAAGATCCTTTTCTTTTTTATTTTTGTTTAATTACAGTTATCCCAATCCCCGCTACCCCCATTGCTCTCTCCTGCCCAGCTCCCTATACCCCCCACTCCCTCAGTCAGCCTCCACCCTGTTGTCCAAGTCCTTGGGTCCTTTATGCATGTTCCTTGATGAGACCCTTACCCTTCTTTCCCCTGTCATCCCTCTCCCCCCCTCTGGTCACTGTCATTTTGTTCCTTATTTCCATGTGTCTGGTTCTATTTTGCTCATTTGTTTGTTTTATTGAGTAGGTTCTAGTTACAGGTGAGATCATATGGTATTTGTCTTTTGCTACCTGGTTTATCTTACTTAGCATAATGCTCTCCAGTCCATCTATGCTGTTGTGAAGGGTAGGAGTTTCTTCTTTCTTTCTGCTGTGTAGTATTCCATTGTGTAAATCTACCACCTTTTTTTTATCCACTCATTTACTGATGGGCACTTAGGCTGTTTCTAGCACTTGGCTATTGTAAATAGCACTGCTATGAATATTGGGGTGCATAGGTTCTTTTGGATTGGTGATTCAGGATTCTTAGGGTATAATCCCTGTAGTGGGATCACTGGATCAAAAGGCAGTTCCATCTTTAGACTTTTGAGGCATGATGTATTCCTTTATCAATAAAAACTAACTAGGGATTAAAGAACCTTTAAGATTATTTCAACAAACCATTAATTGTATAAAAATATAATTTCTGTGAGTGTATGCTGTTAACTATGTACTATATGTGCCAAGGAGTTCAGGCAACCATAAACAAAAGGCCATGACTCACCTGAATTTCCTCAGAAGGGTCATCGTTGCAAACCTAAATGTATAACATAACTGCAAATACAAGTTTTGAAGATTTTTTTTTTTTAGTTTATCCTTGTTGTAGAGAGATTTTTTTTTTTTGCACTGGTAAACTATTGAAAGTTCTAAGAACTGTTATATTTGTATAATATTTGATTTTAAAAATTATCTTAAAGTCTTTTCTTTATTTCTATATTTCTTTTTTATTAATTGTGTGCTCAAAGGATACTTCCTTAAATAACAGGTTTTAAAAAGATACTCAGTATCCAAACTGAGTATGCTTCAGATTTTGTTGCAAACTGTATGCTCCATAAATTTTGTATAGTTTTAGTAATCGAATGTTTTCTAATAAAGAATAAGTATTATTTATTAATTTCAAACCAGTGAGTGGAATGAAACAGCATTGCATCAACCATTAAAATAACTCCAAGCCCATTTCAGATTTTGTATAAATGTTGGCAGACAGTATTTCTTACTTGAAATACCACCAATTTCACACACATTAAATTTCCATCAAATTTCATAATGCATCATTAAAATATAAAGGATATTGGGACAATTTTATAGCATGATATGCTGATGCCTCTTCTCCTGATCACAACATTAAAAGCCATATGCTCACAATAAATAAAAAAACACAAAAAATAAAAAGAAAAAGAAACAAAGGCAAAACAAGGAAGGTATGCAAACCAAAGCAACATTCATTTATATTTATTTTGTTAGAGCAAGGTTAGAAGCAATTGTACCTGTTGCCCAATTTGGGACTGATTTAATTACTTCTTTTTATTTTTACCCCTACAAAAATGAAGGGTTGAGACATGTGGAATATCAGATATAAAGGGGAAAAGGATGATTGAAAGTTTCAGAGATGGTAAAAAAGTGTGATTTTGTGCTTATTTCTTCTACTAGTGGCAACTCACCACTGCTCCTTCAGTTTAACACTCTGAGTCTGGCATTCAAAACAGTTTCTAAAGATGTGATCAATACCTCCATGCTCACTATTTTAAAATAGTAAACACAAAGGGTAGACTTATGGAAATAACTTTTTTCCTTATTATTTTCTTTATAATAGTGGATTAATGTAGTAAGAATTAATATTAAGCCTCATTTTATTTTGAGACAGGCTTGCTCATGTCAAAAGAATGTACTTTTCATAGGTGACAATATTGAGATTTGCAGTTACAGTAAAATCACCCTTGTATCTCCCATGTGGCTGCCAATCACAAAAGTGAGGCTGGAATCAACTGATGTGGTTCATTTTTTAGCATAGTGTTGAATTAAAGTGTAACCAATTTCAATAATATGTGGGGATTTACCACTGTCTTAACACAAGCATGCATATTTCATAATGTTCAATATGAGAAAGCAAATGCACACAGAACATTTTAAAACTTAAATATGAGAACAAATATTGGAGGTCTATCCAGCGGTTTTTTTTGAGCATCTCAGAATCTCCACTGTAGATGAGGAAACAATCTAAAAGTTAAACAACTAGAAATCAGTGTGTCTAATTTCTTTTCCTTAAAAAATGTATTGTATTTGTTGGGGTGATATTGGTTAATAAGGTTGTACAGGTTTCAGGTATACAATTCTATGATATATCATCTACATATTGTATTGTGTGTTCACCACCCCAAGTCATCTTATCCCCCTGTCCCTCTCCTTACACCACCCTCTTTACCTTCTTCCACCTCCCCTCACCCCGCTTTCTCTGTGATAATCACCATAATGTCGTCTGTGTCAATGAGGTTTTAATTTTTCTTTACTTAATCCCATCACCTTTTTTCAGCCACCTCTCAACTCCCCTCCCCTCTGACAGCTGTCAAGTTTGTTCTCTAACCACTTATTCCGTGGGATTTTGGTGCTCACTATCTGAAAGATTTGGATGCAATTTTCGAGGCACAGGATTTACCCAGCTCGTACGTAGCCCCTGCAGATTTCTGGAAGTGAACTCTAACCCGAGACCGTGAGGAAGCTGCTAGCTGGTGGCAATGTTTGGGAGGGAGTTTGTTGCCCCGCTAGATGGATTTTCCATGACTAGGCAGCGAAACCCATGTTGAGCCTGGGATAAGGATAGGGAATGTGCTGGGTGGAGATGAGGACCAGCAAACCAGAGAGCGGAAGGAAGGGTGGGGGGTGACTTCATCCATTTCCCTGAGTGAATAAGTTCTGACAGAGGGATGGAGGGCAAAAAAGCACATTTTACGGAGACATAAATTTTGCTGCGGTCGTTTGAAGCCATCTGAGAAATTTGCTAGTGTTAAGTATTTCTAGCTGATTTTGTTCTACTTGGAATTACAGATTTTCCCATATTCCTCATTCAGTCCCTCCAAAGCTCTTAAGGGGGTCACGGGGTTAGGGTGGACATGGAGGGTCCATGGAAACAGAAACTGGTTCAGGCCTTGAAGGACTACAAATGGGTCCCTGACCTTTCTTCAAGAACTCCTTCATAGTCCCTTTCCTTATATCAAACCCTTCTTGTCACCATTTCCTTTGTAACCGTATCCGCCCGCCCGCTCTTTTCTGCCCCTTCTCCCTCCTCCTTCCCGGTTTTCTCCTCACCTGTCCACCGCAATGGCAGTCATAGAGTAGATGCTGGCGAACACCGCTGTGATAGGGAAGAAATTCTGGAAGCGACAGTAGTTGGCGCCGAAGTACCACTCGCTGTGAAGAGCATAGATGAAGTTGACCAAGGTGTTGAAAGCGGCCATGGAGGCGTCGGAGAAAGCCAGGTTCACGAGGAAGTAGTTGGTGACGGTCCTCATGCGCTTGTGGGCCAGGATGATCCAGATGACCACGAGATTCCCGAAAACCGCCACAGCCACCACCACGCCGTAGGCGAGGGACCAGAGCGCGATGCGCCAGGACGGCTGCACGAACTGGTTGGTGAGGTTGGCCCGGGGCTGCGAAGGCGCGGGGGATGCCGTGGGCAGTCCCAGCGTGGAGGACGAGGCGGAGAGATTGCTGGTTTGGGCCAGCAGTTGCAGCCACTCAGCCTCAGCCGCCCCCACAGTTGCTCCAGCCGCGAGCGCCTCACTCAGGTGCCCGGCGTCGGCTCCCGCTCCTCCCGCGCCGGCGGTCCAGTTTGCGGCTGCAGGGAGAGAGGCCATCGCCCCGGGTAAGCAGCCCCAGATATGCCCACTCACCCGCTGTCGGCGGGAGCGGAGTCCCCTGAAGTTCTTTGCCTCCTGGGCTCTCTGCTGCTGGGCGGGCGGCCCTCAGCACCCTGTGGAAGCGCCCCTGGGAAAGTACTACTCCCCTAGCTGGTGCAGGAAAGCTTTGAATCAGCAAGTGATGGGGAGCACGGACACTACTTTCTCCGAGGAGTTTGCTACTTTGGCAGCCTGGCAGGATGAGATCTTTGTCAAGAGAGATACTAGGAGCTGTCACCAGCAGGGATCTCGGGGTTCGTCCTGCCGGAGCTCCCCGTACCCGCCAGAGCATCCCGGCTCCCGCACTTCAGCGCGCTTTATAGCCCCCAGCTTCAGTGACGTCTTGGGGGCTGTGGAGTTGACCAATCCCTTTGCAGGCTACGATTGCGCTCCTTTCCTCCATCTCTCTCTCCCCTTGCGGAGCTCATTCATTCACTGCCCGTCGCCAAGCAGCTGGAGCTAGTAGGATGGACGTGCTTAATTTAAGGAAGGCTGCACTGTCTCAGATGTAATTAAGAATCTCTCCAAGATTGTTTCTCCTCTTTGCACTTCGAGATTTTATTTTTGAGGTCCCTGCTCTCAGACGTTTACGGTGGGCTGTTCTTTTCTGAACCAATTAAAGTATTCACCGGTAAATGGAAAACATCCCAGGGGATTTTTCTGAGCCTGTGTGGATTTAGTCTGCTGCGGGCTGTGGGCATAACTAGCCTCGCTCCCGGTGTTAGGTGTTACTGGCTGTGGGAATCTCACTCAACTTTCTGCATGTGTGTTTATGTTATCGCTTCTCAGATCTCTTTGCCTCTCGCTCGGTTTCTCCTGAAGGATTCTGCTGCGGTTGGAATGCCACAAGGATAGAGGAGAGGGTAAATCAAGAAATCCGAGATGTATTTTTTAAAAACAAGACTTCGATTTATTATTTTTCTGGGATAAACATATCCTGTAAGCAATCTAAATAATACACTAGGTTATATAGTTTTGCACATTTGGCTCATTAGTTTTTAGGGTCTGACCATGAGGACATACTGATGAAGATGAGCAGCAATATCCTTAGTTTCCTGGGCAGGCCTGACTTCTGAGCTTTGGCTGGAGCATGTGAACTGGAGTGCACTGTGGAATGCAAGCTGCAGAAAGCAGTCTGTGCTTAGACAGATTTTATAGGCAATTTATCAGTATGTTCCAGAGGCAGTGCTCTCCTTTAATAATTTCCTGGGGGCAGGTGTACAGGGATTTAGTGTTAAACATACTTTAGTAATCTCCTGAAAACACTTGATATCTTTTAACCTCAGTTTCCTCATTTGAGAGTGAATATTTTTTAAAAATCTAATTTACAGGGTAATTAGGAGGATGAGCAATTACAACAGAATTCCTCCAGCAACACCAGCAAGATAGAGACCTCCATAAATGTTAGCTACTTCCCCGTTGTGCATTTCATCGAAATATTTTCAGGTAAAATGAATTGCAGCAAATTTTCTTTACTTCAGGAGGAGGTACTTTCTGATTGGTGAATATCCTGTATTGTTTAGTTTCCCAGTTCAAAATAGATTCTTAACAAAATCCTGCAATGATTATTGCACAAATGGATGTAGGATGACTGGTAATGACTAGTGTTTCCCTTTTTTATAGTTTTTATGATGAAAACAGTATTGTATAGGAATAAGTGTGAGGCAATATGATAATTACATTGGCACAACCCTGATTCAAAGTTAAATGCATACTGAAAGTGATAATTTATAAAGTATTATTATTTCCCAGAAAAGCCTGTGAAAATATATGATAAATCTTAAGTTTCACATTTTCTTCTCACTAATTCTAAATAAACCATTTTCTTTTAAAGGCAAATTATTTCTTTCTGCCAATTCATCATCTAGAAATTACTTGAGTTACAAATAAAAGTCTCTTTCTTTCTTAGTGAAATCATGGGAGAATTTTAAAAAATTCCTTTGTAGGTTACACACCATTTATCAAGATTATGAAATGGGTCATTGTGGTGCCTTGGTAATTATGCATATTTTGATTAAATATTTTAAGTTGTAGAATTACTTAGTTGTGTAGAAATTCATTCAGCTTACACTGTTGCTTTACTTATCTGCACAGAGTATCTAAGTCTGTGATTCTGTTTTCCTTGGACTGACACATGAGTGGAGATGATAGGACAAAAAGTAAGTGATGATAATGAAATTAGAAATAGTTACAATGCAAGGGGCTTGCAGAGGTCTTTCCTTTCAGAGGAAGAGAGGAATCCAAATCGTGCCTTTTCTTCTAGATCTGCCTTACAAAGACAGACTCTCCCTGTACTCCAGAGTAGTAGCGAGGGTGAGCCATTGCTCCCTCATTGCCTCGGTCCTTCTGTGGGTATGAATTGGGCATACTTCTTTCCAGGGACTGTGCCACGATGTACTAGGGATGTGGCCATAAAACAATCAGAAATGAACCCTGTCCTCTTGGAGGCTGTAGTCTAGCAGTATCTCTGACATTGAAGCAAGTGTAGAATAGAAATGTACAGAGAAAAATGGAGTGTGTGACTGAGTGGAAGGATACTATGATCACTGGACTCTGGATTCTGCCAACTTCTCTTACACATGTCTTTGTGAGAATGAAATCAAGCACAGAAAAGAAGGGCAGACTTACCAGATGTTTTCACCTTAAAAACCGGAAGCTTTAGGAGATAAGGGGAGGCTAAGAAGAAGGGTTCCTGACTAAGAGAACTTGGAAAAAAATCTGCCCATTCTGGCTCCAGAATCTGACTCCTGCTCCTGCCTAAAACCACTCTGCTGGTTTAATTGCCCTTCCTCATCACCTCTCTCTTCTCATAAGAACTCCAAAGCCTTAACCCTGGATCACTGAGGGAAGAAGAGAGAAGCAGAGGAAATGGTAACAGATCAGGTGTCTCTTAGCAAAGGATCCTGTAGTCTTGCATTTAAAACTCATGAAGTAATATCTCATGTGGCTTTAATTTGCATCTCCCTGCTGGCTAGTGATGCTAAGCATCCTTTTATATGTCTCTGGGAGCTGTGTATGTCCTCCTCGGAGAAATGTCTGTTCAGGTCCTTTGCCCATTTTTTTAATTGGATTGTTTGTCTTCCTGGAGTGAAGTCATGTGAGTTTTTAATATATTTTAGAGATCAAATTGAGGGTGGGAGGTGGGGGTGGG
>PVKU01016961.1:0-12879 GCA_004027475.1 Anoura caudifer | reverse complement strand
TCAGCAAACCCTGCAGACAAGATGCTACTCAAGATTTGGGTGACACCATCTCCAGAAAGTCAACTAGCAGGAAAGTGGACTGGACAGTGGGACATACTCCTCATCATCTTCAGCATGGTGAAGCTGACGGAAATGAAACCTTGGAGTCATCACACCAGAATAAAGAAAGCACTGGAGGAAAATCTCAAAGTCATTTTTAACACGACTCATGTTCCCTTCATTATCTCTTATTTAAACTCTTGTTATGAACAACATATTCCTTTCAAATCAGTTGAAAGTATTGGGCATATTTAGCAAAAATTGTTCTGCACATTTCTGAGTTTTGCTTCGCAGGAGGAACTTATGTTGAACAAACTTTCACTTCATGTCTTATAGGTGTCTGTACTCCCTTGGAAAACCTTAGAAATTGTACTGTGTTTGAATATATTGAAAAGAAAATGACTCACTTCATATTTATAATTGCACACCAGTGGTAACTATAAAGGACAGGGAAATGTTTTCCTTAAATGTCACTAATGTAACCCAGCTAGAAAGTGTAAAACTTTTGTCAACTTTACGAAAACAGTCTTGTGCTCTCAGCAGGTATGAAGATGAATTGCAGCACCATCACTGATGTATCTTATGCTTATGCTCATGTTAAATTGCCCACAGGATGGTTTCTGATATGTGGAATGACTGTCTATTCCTATGTTCCAGCAAACAGCTCTGAGGGACCATGCCATCTTGGAAGATTGACAGTATTTAGGCTTCAGAAGCCCCGATTGACACGGGTTTGGCAGGATCTCTCCCTTATAACCAATTGTATCAGTGACCTACAAGTTTTAGCCCTGCTGAATATGTATTTTAACGATATTTGTAATAACAGCCATGTTAACCTATTTGAATGTAGAAATAAGCAGATTGGTGTGCACTGTGGCAAAAACTTTGAATGCCACCTCCCAAGCCATCAGTGCCATTAGTCAAGAACTAGGACAAGTCAGTGAAGCAGTACTGGAAAATCATGCAGCTATAGATGACCTTCTTTTAAGGCAGAATCATGGATGCAAAGAATTTAGAGGACTCTACTGTTTTAAGCTAACTGCAGTTCCCAGCTCATAGAGCATACTGTAAAGCAAATAAATAATGTGGTGTCCAATATAAAACAGACAGAGCAATTCTTTGATATGGACTTGTCTAAAGTAACCCCCTTGCTGCCTAATATACCTGGTGTTTGAGAGGCATCTATTGTTTCATATCCTTGCTATTTTCTTCAGTATCACAGCTTACTGTTGCATACAATTTGCCTGCTTATGTAGGTCTACAATCAGGTGTTTCTCTACACCCCCCACCGGACAGTTCAATGCCAAGTTACAAACTAAACAACAAAATGAATGCTTCCATATGAAGCTGATCTCATAGAAATGAGATGGTTTAATACTAAAAGTGTGGAATGATAGGTGACTAAAGAGATGAAAAATTTATTTCATGGTAAAAATTTATAAGCCAAGCAAGTAATGTATATGTCAAAACTTTTGTTTTGATTGCTGTCATTGCTTATTGGGTTTGGTAGTGACAGGCAGCCTGATTGCCACTGTCTTTTCTGGTTTCAATTTCACTGGGCAAATAATGTAATGCACTTCTAGTATATGGCCTATTTTTAATATTCTCATTGTGTCTATCACCGTAATTTTGTGGATTGTTGAAACATAGAAGATGTGCAATTATAACTTAGGTAAATGAATTTTTAGAATCTTTTAATCCCTGTTAGCCAAAAAGCCTTTTAACCTAAAATTTACTCCTCCTAGTAAACATACACCTTTTCTCCTCATTCAATAGTCACTGGTCACTCTATACATCTAAACAGAGGGACATACAGATCAACCTTACTAAAAGAGACATTCTGCATTATTATCAAAAACATTAATCAGCTTATAATGAATGTTAAATTAGTGATATCCATTTCACAGGTGCATTGATAGGCAATGATGACAAATTCAAACAATGACACATTTTGTCTATCGGAGGAGACATCAGTTAAAAGCACTCTCCAACATTGTTGGAAAAAACCTGATCAGGGGCCCAACAGCCAAAGAACACCTGTCCCTGTCTCTCATGCTTGGCTACTTAGCACCATCAAATATATTACAAGGATGAGAAGTTGCTCGTATCAGAGAGAGACAGCTATGCCAAGACATTGACAAATGCTTTATAACTACAAATTGATGTGGGGCATTATAAATTTGAATGTACTTACCTATCTGCTAATATCATTCATAATAATAATTATAGTTGCTCTTTGAGCTTTTCTCATACAGTGTAAATATAGCACAACTGCTCATAATTTCTATGGTGTATATGATAACTTTTATTTTACAAAATGCTCTTTTTATGGTTTTTCTTTTGAGGCAGGTTAGTAAGAAGCTAGAAGTACTCCTTTGTAGGTGAAATGGGGAAATTGAGAAAGGTTGATGAACAAAGTGACTGAGCAATTTATAGCTGATTGCAAAAGTTTGCCCAGGTGAAAAAGACCCATGTTCCTTGCAATAAATGAAATGTTGTGGACCTTGTTTTCAGGGTGGAGTGTCCTCTATTAGCATATAGCTGCTCATGCAATTTAGACCTTCTGGTGTGGAGCTGACCAAGTAGTGGAGACCACACCCTGAAAGGGCACACCTGAAAACTCAGATGAATATTATCTTGAGATCTTCCCTGAAAACCCACGTCAATTTTTTACCTTTTGAAAGCAACAAAACTGAACACAGATTACACTGTATGCACTTTTGCTTTTTTTTTTTTTTGAAATATTTTATTTATTCTTTTTTTTAGAGAGTGGATGGACATAGAATGAGAGAGACAGAAACACTGATATGTGAGGAAAAATACTGATAGGTTGCATCTTGCACACCATCAATGGTGGACCTGACCCACAACCTAGGCATGTGCTCTCACCAGGAATCAAAACCGTGACTTTTCAGTTTATAGGCCAAGGCTCAGTTCACTGACCTAATCATCTAGGGTGCTCTGCAAACTTCTTGAGGCATTCCTACTGAATTGTTTTTCTTTTTTCAGAGGGTAAATTTTCTTTCTTTAACCTGTGAGAAGTTCCCACCAAACTTGCAATAAGGGAACGTGGCAGCAGCAGCCTGTCCCAAGCAAACCCCCTAAATGTTTCCACAAGGTCCCTTTTCTGTGACTCAGCGATAAGCTGAGAGCAGCCCCTCCCAGTCTCACATCATTCCCATAATGTTTTAAGAGAATCAAAGCAGCCTGAGTCTCTCTTCTGACTCTCTTTTTATTCTAGGGCCATCCTGTGTCACTGTCCCCTGCTTAAATAAATATAGTCTCAAAATCACCTGTGATTGTTTTGTGAAATTCTTCCTGTACAAAGTCAAGCATCCATGCATTAATGGTTATCTTTAGGCAGTCCTGCCCTTGGTAGGGCCACTATTCTGGTAACATCTTCAAATTTAGAAGAAATGCTATTGCAAAAAGAATAAATTGATATATGTGTGTTTTAAGAGAGTTTAAAACTCAGGCATTTGTCCCTAGCTGGTGTGGCTGAATGGATTGAGGGGAGCCTGCAAACCGAAGGGTCTCCAGTTCCATTCCCAGTTTGGGCACATGCCCTGTAAGGGGTGCATGACAGACAAACACACTTGGATGTTTCCCTCTTTCTCTTCTTTCCCTTTTCTCTAAAAACAAATTTATAACTTATTTTTTAAAAAAGTTAGTCATTTGTCCTGATAATTTGGTTATTTCTGAGTAAAAAGAAAATAACTAAGATCAAAGATAGTTACACAATATTACTGGAATAAAAATATCAATAAAAGAATTTTATGAATAAATGCTAGAACTTAATTATAAGAATATCTTCATACCCTAACTCAATAGGGCCTGCTATCTCTATTACTCAAATGAAGGCGGAAGTGGCTATAAAACACAGCCCTCCATGCCTGCTGTTGAAGCAGAGGAAATGTACTTATGAAACTCTTACTGTCCTCAAATGTGGAAATTTTAGATGGTAATTGTACTTTACACCATTGTGTTCTTACAGCCTGATCCCCAAATAAACTTTAGGGTGACAGTTTCCAAGTGTACAGCTAGCAGAAATCAGAGTAATAATGGATAATTCATAATTAATAATAGATGGGCCAGAGTAAATATGACCCCATCTCATGGTCAGATGTGTAAAACCGGATTTGTGTACATTGTGCCCTCAAACTATAAGTACATGTAATACAAGATGCAAAATACACAGAAATGAGACAGCACAACTTAGATCATGATAGATTATTGGTTAGAAATGACCCAGAATGTTTTCTAATAAAAGCCTGTGGGACTGACTGCTCCCATTTACCTCCTTTCCTTTTTTGAGAACATTTAGCTTTGACTTCCATCCAAGATGAAGGTCTTGCTGCATCACCAATGGTTTATCATTCAGCAAGACAAACACTGCCCCTAAGATTTCTTAAGAATCCCTTCCTAGCACTTGAGACGATATTATATAACCATAAGATGGGTCACCAATGCATATTTTAGGTTGATTTATAACAAAAAGGGGTAGTGTAGACAAAAAGGAACCGCATAATAAACCTGAGAAGCTCAGGTTAGGCCTGTGTGGTTGGACTCAGAAACTTAGAGACATGAAGTAACCATGCAGGATGGTCTGAAGTTAAATTTTAATCAAAAGTGAGTATTGGGGAGTGGTCATGTTGTAGGACAGTATCTTTCCAGACAAAAGTCGATCTTCACCTTAAACTAAGGTGTTTATTTTATTTTTATTTTTTGCCCCTACCATACATACATTTAATATTTCAGGGTAATTTCCTTTTTTCCAGACCCCTTTCTGCAATATAGCAGAGACCACATACCCTCTCATTACTATGGTTATTGTGTTTATTGTTAACTCTATCTTTCCTGCACCAACCAACATAATGAATTGTGTTCATTTGTTTTACTTTTTAGCCAGTCTCAGAAATTTCTGCACTTGGCATCCTCCAATTCATTAATGGATAGCCTGTGGATTTCATGTGACTCCTTAGGCCTCTGGCTTTCACTGTACTGTATAAAATGAGGGGTGACACTGCCATGTGTCAGAACATTCTCTTAGTCCATTGTGGTTTTGCTTCCCACAATTGTCATTATGTTTGGCCCAAGTTGACTCATAAAAATTCCTGTCAGGTTGAAACATTTCTTATGTTGACAGCTAAAAATTTCAAGTTTCTGACCAGAATCTGCTCTTTCTGGTGACTTGCCGTCACTCTGCAACTACCCAGAGGCCTGCCAGGAGTTGCATCATCACAACAAAAGACACTCTTATCACCCTCATCCCTTAGAATTCCAAAAGAGTTAGCTGTTCTTTATTAAAATCTAAGAAAGAACACCGAACATATTTTCATGAAATGTGAGACATTTTTGACATGAGAAACCTGAGACTTCTCCAGGAAGGGACATTCAGCCTGAGTCACACAGACTGCAGGTGGGCTAGGACATGCTCTGAATTTTCAATGGGCACTTGGCTTCTTTTTTTGTGAATGTTCCCCCTTATATCAGAGGGATTGAAAAGTTAAACACAAGCTTTCCATTATTCCTAGTGATTGAGAACCCAGATATGAATTAAATGCAGCTTCTGAGGTGCACTGGATCATAATTTAGAAGCTGGAACTGAGATGGAACCATTGTTTCTGCTGTTGTGTTGACTGATGGTGGCACATGAAGCAGACACAGCTTCATGTGAAGAAGCAGGTGTTTCTTTACTGCTGGGTAGGGCTGTGGTAGTGGGAACTTGCGACCAGACTTCAGGGGTAACTCCCTAACTTCTAATTCTATAGCAACTCAGTGGTTTTACAAGCGTTCATTCTTTGTGTTAAAGACTTTTCTGCAAGAATGTTCATGGCAGGTTTACTTGTAAGAGTCCCATTTTGGAAATGGCACAGATGTCCATGAAGGGTGAATAGGTAAAAAAAAAAATAATGAATCCCTGGAATGAGATATAACTAGAGAATAAAAAGAAAGATCTATGTTGATATAACCAACTTTAGCCTCAAATTAAAGACTTTATGATAAAAATTTTGAAAACTCCAGAAAATGCCAATGAATTTATAATGAAAGAAAAAAAAAACTGAAGATAATTCCCTTAACACCAAGAAAGGAGGTGGAGAGGTGAAGAAAAGGAGATTACAAGAAGGCATAAGAAGACTTTAATAGCAAGGGACACGGTCTTTATTTTCATTGTACAACTTCTCTGGTGCATGCATCTGAAAACACTTCATAAATTGCATACTTTGAGTAAGTTAAGCTTATTATATTCATCTATAATTCAGTAACAATATTACAAATATGTATACATACTGAAACATTGCCTAAAGTATAAGTTAAATACAAAGGGAAAAACTAAAACAAACAAACAAACAAAATACCCAACGATAACATGACATCATGACATTTTCTTACCCATGCTTCTACTTGTGCACAGGGGGCAGCACAATTACTCTGCAGAAGGAGCCTCTCTGGGGCACTGCTGACTCCACCTCAGCAGCACCCATAGTGCAGCAGGGGTCCAACCTCAACCACATCACTCATTATACAGACTTTCTAACTCTTAAAGCTCCCCCAGTGGACGCTCTCTACTCTTCCATCCTGCCAAGCATCACCCCTACAAAGGTCAGTCTTCTGAGGAAGCTTGTTTTTGTTTGTTTGTTTGTTTGTTTGTTTTTAACACCCTCTGTTCTTTATGGAGTAAATGTCCACTAACTCTCCAGGTTTCAGGCAAGTGGGTACTTTCTCAGAACTGCTCCTCTCCGTGTTCCCCAGACCAGTTGAGACTCAATTACATACTCTGGAGGGACCAGAAGTTTTCTTTTGATGTTCTTCACTGGATTATAATTAAATTCGTAGAGCCATGATTTACCCGACAGCCTATCTGTGTTATGAGGTAAAGTCAATGAGCACAGGGCCCACACTTGCCTTATTCTGTTTGAGGTTTCCCGGGCCCAGCCAAGAGCCTGACACATAGCAGATGCTCCACTAACACGTGTAAAATCAATACGGGAAACTGCCCAGCGGAAGCCTGTTATCCTGTGTGACACTTGCAGTGAAATTACATTTCTTATAGACATGAAGACTTTGGTGTCAGCATGAGAGGAGGCCACCATCTCTTGGGGGCATCCTATGGTCAGGAAGAAATAAAAGGATAGGGACATACTTCTATTTCTCATACAGTCAGGAAGAATGAAAGGAACCTCCTAAGAGTGGGGGTTGCACTGCATTCCATTCCTCCAAAGCCCTCCACAGTCCCACCTTGTGAGCTATGTCTAACCAAGCAGGGCCTGTGTTTCTCCTGTTCTCACAGATCCCTGACCTACAGAAACACTGGATCCTCAACCCCTGGTAGAGTTACTGCCAGGAAGGGAAAGAACACACCCTGACCTTGTAGGAATCTGGGATGACTTATCCCAGAGCAGAGAGCTCTGTCTGACTCAGCACATGCCCCTGGTGGAACAGTTCTCCTGACACTAGACTTATACTTTTCTGGACAATGCCTGCCTTTTCACCAGTTTCACCCTATACTGTTCAGCCAACTTGTACAGCACCCGACATTGACTGCAGGTCTACGTCTGTCCTCTAGGCAGCAAAATTGAGACACACAGGAAATAGACATGGGAACTGGGTTTTGACTAAGATGGGGAAGTAGCCTGATTTGCACCCCCTGTTTCAACAGGCCTTTCTCTGGTCCTCCTTCTTGATTGTTCTGTCCCACCTGCTACTTGTAGGGACTGTTAACAGAATGGGGCTGTGAAGTAACCCTGACAAGCTCAGGGGGCCATATGGCAGGCCTTACAATCCTCACAAAATACTCTGTTCCGGAATTTCTAACTTGGCAGTTTGTCACAACCCAGGTCTGTATTGTCCTTATAAAAGATCAATCTTTAATTTAATTGAACACTGACCCTTTTTTTTTTATCTTGCATAGCATAATTTTGACATACCACAGTGATTTTCTTGGCTGGACCATTCATATCACAGTCTGGGACAAGTGTACGACACCACAGCATCCTTTAGGCTATCTGGTCCCCTGTGCACCTTCTCTGTGTCCTGAAAATGCTAATTACCCTCTACCCACCAATGTAAAAAATATATGTGTCCATTTTGCCTTTTTTCCCAATTCTGGGGATTTCTCTGATATATTTTCTTTTACTTCCTTCTGGATTTTTTCCAAATTTTATCATTTTCTACTTTGAGGATAATATATAAAATAAGCTGAAACACTGCTTTTGTTCAAAGCATTTGAGTCCTTTCTCTAAGGCATGTGAGGTCAGTTTGGCCCAGATAATCTCATTACATTGCTGTATAAGCTTGGACTATTTTTTACCTTGATAGAGCCTAGGAGCACCTCTTCCCTCAGTGGTTTCTGTGTTGGTCTGTATTCCATGCCTGGTATCATCCATGGGCAAGTGTGGTGACGACAAGGAATCTGCCCAGGGATAACTCAGAGGTTTTCCCAACAGTCTGTAGCAGAAGAAGAGCTCCATAAAATACACTTGGAGAGGAATGGTCTCCCTGAAACTGTCTCTTGAGAACTAGGCAGTCCACAGGCACCCAACTTTTCACCACAGTCCCTTCTTCCTGGGACACAGAGGACATCTCCCACTTCACATCTAAAACTGCATGTCCTACTGAGAATTCTGGTCTTCAGTTTTTATCCCTGGAAGCTAAAGCCAGTCTAGTGACAACGTGAGATAGAAGAAGGCTCCCCTCTGCAATTATCACTAAGTTTGACCACTTCTCATCACCAGTGTTATTTTTGTTACCATCATGGGGGCAAAAAATAAAACCAGAGAACTTTTGAGAACATGGGGAAGACCTGGTGCCCAGCTGGGTTTCTGTGTCACAAACAATTAATTCCCTTTTTTGATGATATCTGGGGCTGTCTGTCTGGTGCTGACAGACCCAAGCTAAAGACTCAGCAGAGGCCGATCTGGCATTAGTGAGTCATCCTCTCAAGACTCGTGTGTCCCCCTCAGCCTTGGGATTCCAAGTGAGCTCCACAGGACATTAAGATCAACCTCCCATACAAGTTTGTCAAATACAGAGTCTCTGGTCCACTGCACCCAGTCTGAAACTGCAGTTTAACAGGATCTGGATACTTCTCTTTTGTACAGGAGAGCAGGAGAGGTGCTTCTACTTTCACAAGGTTTCTCATTCTGAATGTGCACCTGTCTTAGCTAGACAGGTGTTCAAGCTGAATTTTGAAGGTGTCACCTGGACATTGCAATGTTTACAGTGTTTCACAGGTGATCTCATACAAAGCGGGGATGACTTCCTTGTAACAGGTTTCTGTGACTTAGCTCAAGAACTCTGGCTCCGAAGAGTCAAGTGTGTGTGTGTGTGTGTGTGTGTGTGTGTGTGTGTAGAGAGAGAGAGAGAGATGGGGAAAACTACTGGACACATACCTGACAGGAACCTGTGGAGAAACCCCTGACACCATAAACCCCAGGCTTGTGCTCTTCCAAATACAGGATGAGTGTGTGTGTGTGTGTGTGTGTGTGTGTGTGTGTGTGTGTGTATGCATGAGTGCATGCGATTGAATACATATTTGTGTGATGTTTGAGGCCTCAGGAGTTCCCAACAAACCACATTATAGGAGGGCAGTACTGGTTAGAAAGGCCAAGGATGGCAAAAATTAAATCAGGGAGTGGGATGGTCATGTGCATTCTCCCTGCCCCCAGCCCACATGACAAGAATTGTAAACTTGCTCCAGAGTAAAGCTCAGCCCACAGGTAGGACACACAACAGATTGCACCATTCTGGACAGAGGTGCCTGTGAGCCTCACTGAACCTCAAGCTTCTCACAAAGCAGCAGCCACAGAGCAGACAACATACACCATGGGGCCTCCTTCATTCTCTACCCACAGAGGTCTTATCCACTGGCAAAGGCTCCTGCTGGTTGGTAAGTAGGAGGCAATTCCTTGGGTTAGGCTAAGGATCTCACACAAGGATTGGCTGAGGTCTGCTGAAGAGACCAGTGCTCTGAGAAAAGAGGGAAGGCTTCTGTTTGGACCTGAGGGTGAAGGAGAAAGGAACACAGTAGGATGGGGAAGAGGGCTCAGCAAGAGGAAAATCTCATAATCTAGAAAGGATGACATGGTTAAAATTCTCAATTGCTGTTTATTTCCAGTTATTCATCATTGAGTATTGAATTATGAAAACTGATAATGATGATCACTATTATTGTCAGGAAGTAGCAGGAAAAAATTTAACCAGGTGTTCTAGGCATTGTCTTTATCACAAACTTGAAAAATGGGCAAAAAAAAAACTAATGATTTACCCTGGGACTCTGGGAACACTCATTCATTCATCCCCATGTATTTCCATGCTGTTGCAGTCACTGCAGGTACAAGATCAGACTAGCCCTGCTCTCAGAAAGCCCATGTTCTATGTAGGAGAAAGGGACAAGGAAAGGTATAGATGGGAGATCAGGTAGCAACAGCAGCCATGAAAAAAACAGAGCAGGACAGGTCAGAAAGTGAAGGCAGAGAGTCTTTAGAGAAGGTAGTCAACAAACATGTCTTTCGAAATTGCCCCTTTGTCAGCATCAGTTTAAGCACATTTAGGAGGTGACCAAGACAAGCACCTGGAGATGAGTATTTGAAACAGAAAAAATAACGCCTTCAGAGGTGCTGAGGAAATGAGGGCCGTGGTGTTGATCTTGACCATGGGAGACACACACTCAGATGTAGACAAAAGCTGAGAGATAAAGAGACCTGATCACGATTCAGGTACTAACACATAGATACACATATTGATCCATTTATTTCTTTTTTCCTAGTTTCACTCTTAACATTCTGGAGCCTGCCCACCACAGACCAAGTCAATATTTTATCAACCTATTGCACCAAAGGGGAGGATGTGGTTCTGCGTCTCCACAGTAAACCTCCTGATGCTGTAGCCTTCGTGTGGTACAAGGGGGAAGGCGTTAATGAAAATAATGCAATTGCATTTTTTATCCCAACATCAAGTTTCTATTTAAGTTTTCCTGGAAACAATAGAACACAGATATTAGAGGAAGATGGGTCCTTGCTGTTGAAGAAGGTCACCATGATGGACGCAGGAATGTACATTGTAGTGGCCCACTTTCCAGATTCAGAAACAGAAACAGGATTTGGGATTCTTCATGTATTTGGTGAGTGATTGCTCTCTGATGACTGGGGCTTGGGTGGGGTGACTCCTACTTCACACACAGGACTGACAATCCTGGACACACCTCCATACTCTTCTGAATTTTGTTTCAGGTTTGGTTTTGACTTTTAATGCAGGATATACAGAGTGTAGACAAACTTCTTAAGATCTCAGTTCCCTTCCCAACTTGCAGCCCTGCAGTCATTCACTGCAGACAGAAGGGTCAGTGATGAGATGAGAGTAACTCAGCAGAGGGAGACCAGTCTCAGTTCAGCACCCTGAGCATGATCCTATGCACTTGACCTGAGGCTGCCCCTGCTATACTAGGTCAGAGCATGGTCTGAGAGGCTTCCTGATATTTGTACACAGCTCAACACAGAAACCCCTCCCCAGAGCTCTGTGTGAGGGTTCTTGACTCCAGGGATGCAAGGCAGCCTGTGCCAGTTTGGGTTTGGGGTCTTTAAAAGGGCTGAGTGTGTAATGCTTTAATGGGACTGAGTGACAAGACTCCTGGGCCTGTTACCAGTCCTGGCTCAGGCCTAAGAGTCACATCTTGGCAGAAATGGAGTCTGGCATCACCTGAATATGTGTGTGGACAGCACAGTTAGACAATGTCTATAGGTATAGCTTCCTGTCCTGGGGGACCTAGGAAGGTTTAGAAAAATGTCAGCATCTCCAGAAAGAAACTGAGGAAAAAAGATTCTCCTGGAAGGTCTTCATTCACCAGGGATCAGCCCAGACAATAAGAGATCTGGGAGTCGATCAATAAGAGGTGCTTCCTTTGAGCAGCTCTTCTATTTCAAGATGTAGGTCAGATACAGACAATATTTTATAGTTAATACACTGACAACCTTCTTCATTGAGAATAAAGTGAGGAAGAGGGAGATACAGTCACTACAGCAGAGTCACACAGAATATGAGCAGCTCATCAGAGTCACTCTTGGGCTGTCTGTAGCCATAGACTGAATTTCTCTACCCTGTGGACCATAGAAGAGGGTCTTTGGATTCTAAACAAACAAAAAAAAAAAAACTTATTCAGAAACTTCTTTGTATTAAATGATTTCAGCTCATAGGAATGCAATTTGGTCTGTGTAGTGAAAACATGGAGACATGATCTATTTTTACTCTAGAACCAAACTACCTGCAGTAACAATCAGAATCACTGTATAGATTACACAGGCTTCCCCTTCAGGGGGCCTGTTCACACCTCCCTGCATGGGATTTTTCATCACTTATTTGTTTCCTGTTTTGGTGCAGTCCCTCCCAGCAGATATAAATGAAAGGACTTTGTGTTTTTACTCCCCACTCTACCCCTGAAACCAGCTCAAGTACTAATAACTAACATACACTGAGTTGCTGTTGATGAATTAGGAAGAAATAAATGGGGAATGAGTGAGAGTGAATGAATGATCCAAAATCACTTTGGAGCCTGAAACCAGGATACAGAGTCCTTTAAATTCTGGCCACGAGGTACAGGTTTTCTGTACCTCCAGGAAATAACAGCATCATCTAGAACTTTTTTCTTTTTCTTTCTTTCTTGTTTTTTTTTTAATAAGAAAACAGTCTGTCTTGCAATTAGTATTAGGCCAAGGGGTATTAATCATCATTTCCACTCACAAAATAATTAAGGTTTTCTACATGTCTATCTCATAGTCACCTAACACAAATTGCTGCAAGGACCAGAATTTCAGCAAGTTCATGCTCCACACTTGCTATATGACA
>PVKU01016960.1:0-12883 GCA_004027475.1 Anoura caudifer | reverse complement strand
AAACTCACAGGTATTAACAACCAGACCTAAAACAAAAGCCAACTAAGCAAACCACTACAACAGGAGCAGAAACACAGAAATGGAGATCACATGGAGGGTTAGCAATAGGGGAGTGGGAAGAGGAGAGAGGGGGACAAGGTACACAGAACAAGTAGCATAGATGGTAGGTAGAAAATAGACAGGGGGAGGGCAAGAATAGTGTGGGAAATGTAGAAGCTAAAGAACTTATGACACATGGGCATGAACTAAAGGGGGGAATGTGGGTGGGAGGGGGTGTGCATGGTGGAGGGGAATGAAGAGGGAAAAATAGGACAACTGTAATAGCATAATCAATAAAATATAATTAAAAAAGAAAAAATAAAATAAAATAAATATTTGAATAATGATGAAGTCAAGGGTAAAGAAATAGATTACAACCAGGTGATCTGACTGAAGTATGAATCTGAGTGTGTCTCTTCTTAGTGTAGAATCTTAATTGAATTGTGGGATTAATCATTGGTTGCCACCTGATATAAATGTTGTCCAAATCTCAACTTTCTCTAGCTTTTCAGGTTCTATCATAAGAAACTTCAAAGATAGTCGCTTGCTTTTGAGAGAGCAAAAACTGAGGCATAGCTCCCTTCATGCTCTCTTTGCTCCAACCCAGCAATGTCGTTGAGTTGGCCACTGCTGGTTTGTCCGTGGGATTGTCATCCTGTCCCTTCCCTAGGGCCTGCCTCCTACCTGCTATTTTAGACTCTGCTCAGTGGACTTGGGGGCTTATCACTTTCCCCACCCTGGGCTGGTTATGTCACTCTCTAGAACCCTTTGTTATTATCACAGCACTTATCAGAACTTTTATGCTTTCCTCATGGGACACAGAATTCCTTTGTCCTGTGTCTGTGTCCCCAGTACTTAGTTCAGTGTTTGGCTCAAGGCTTCCCAGCCACCTCTCCTATGTCGTCTGGGTCAGGTATGCATTAGGGCTGTGGGGGCAGAGAGAGGGAGCTCTATGTCATTATTAAAACCAGGAGGTGTCAACACTGCTGACATAAAAGGTCTCTTTTTTCCTTATTCTCTGCTACCAGGGTCATGTACACTGCCGCCTTGTTCCTTACACAGAGGATAGTTTACCTTCATATCCAAGTTACTTTGTAAGTGTTCTTGAATTCTTCCATGAGGAGTGTAACTATCCCAGGGGCAGGGGCTGCTCTTTCTCCCCTCCCCAGTGCTCTGGTCTCTGTTCACACACAGCCACAGTAAATGTTGACTAAGAGAGCTATGGGGTCCTGCGACAGAGACTCCAGTTTAACATATTTGTAGGTCTTTATTGTTGGTGGCTAATTTTTGATTTGGCCCCGAAGTGAACTATGTATGTCGCAGAAATCTCATTAAGAGCAAATCTATGTGAGTGGTACTGTTATTATTTGCATTTTTTTCCAGCTCAGGTTTAGAGGAGCTTGAACACATGTTGCTACCACACAAGAGAATTTAGGTTTGGGGTTAAAACGGCAGCTGTTTGGCTGCAGTCTTGGCTTTCTGCCCACTTGTGCTAACCTGAGTAGTACCGCTCCCCCACTGCAGCAACGCACTGGTCCTACTGCTGCCTGCTTTATTGGAGAGTCACTTGTTGGTTTGACTTCAGGTACAGAGACGGGAGATTCAGACTGTTTGACCTTTTTTCTTGACCACTGATACCTGACTGGGGGATTAATTTAAGAGGTCCAATGCTCTTTTGTAACTTTTTTAAAAAGTATTTTTAAAGAGGTTTTAAGTTCACAGAAAAATGAAAAGGAAGGTACAGAGATTTCCCATATACTTCCTGTTCCCTCACATGCATAGACACCCCATTATCAATATCCCCACCAGAGTGGTGCATTTGTTGCAATTAATGACCTGCATTGACATCATAGTCACCCGAAGCTCACAGTTTACCTTGGGGTTCACTCTCAGTGTTGTACAGTTTGGACATGGGTAGAATGAGATATATCTACTGTTACAGCATCATACTGAGTGGTGTCCCTGCCCTAAAAATGTGTTCTGCCCTGCATCTCTCCCCCTACTGAACCCCTGGCAACTGATCTTTTTGCTGTCTCCTTAGTTTTGCCTTTTCTAGGATGTCATATAGTGAGAAGGATACAGTATATGTATATAGCCTTTTCTCAGGTTGGCTTTTCACTTACTAGTATGCATTTTAGTTTTCTCTAGTCTTTTCACGGTTTGACAGCTCATTTCTTTTTACTGCTGAATAAGTGTTCCACTGTCTGGATGTACCACAGTTTGTCCATTCATCTGCTGAAGGACAATCTTGGTTGCTCCAAGTTTTGGCCATTATGAATAAAGCTGCTTTAAACATCTATGTGTAGGTTTTTGTGCAGACATAAGTTTTCAACTAGGTTGGGTAAACCTCAGGAGCACGCATGTTGGACCATATGGTAAGAGTATGTTTGGCTTTGTAAGAAACCACCAAACTGTCTTCCAAAGTGGCTGTACCATCTGCATTCCCACCAGCAGTGGGCGAGAGCTCCTGCCACTCCACATTTTGTCAGCACTTGGTGTTGTCAGTGTTCTGGATTTTGGCTGTTTGGAGAGTGTGTAGTGGTATCTCTGTTGTTTTATTTTATATTTTTCAATATATTTCTTCATAAAGTATAGTTCATTTAATATATTTATTATTTACTGTATCATATGCCAGGTTTTGTTTAGGTGCTGGGGTTACAGGAGAGACCAACAAGGGTCAAAAAATTCCTTAGAGCTCAAATTTATTTTTTAAAAAAAGTGGAAGAAAGAAAGAAAAAATGATGAGAAAAAGAAAAAAGAATGTATCCTCTACCTGTAAAAATTAAAACATCCTAGAGTTTTAAAACTTTAGCTAGGGAAGGGTTAAACATTGAATTATCAGTTTGTGCAAGAAGCAAAGTAATATATTGTAATATATTGACAATTAGAATAGATCTAAACCAGCAGGTCCAGATGGTAGTTATCTTGGATAAGTTAGGAAATTGCCTAATGGATGTATTAAACTAATTATGTTCCTTCTTCAAAAAATTATGAACTGTTAAGTTAGGAAATAGAAAAAATACTGGTTTCTAGTTAAATGTGATATGGATGTGTAGTTGTTATACAATACAGATATGTCACTTTATAAAAAGGAAAGATTATCAATAGTTATCAAAAAGA
The DNA here is from genome assembly GCA_004027475.1 of Anoura caudifer. Taxonomy (NCBI): domain Eukaryota; kingdom Metazoa; phylum Chordata; class Mammalia; order Chiroptera; family Phyllostomidae; genus Anoura; species Anoura caudifer. Next base: position 9,724 of record PVKU01016960.1, on the reverse strand, counting down.
GAATGGAAACAAACTGTGTAAACTTTATGACCCGTGTTTCTGATCTTCTTGCCACAATTGTGGTAACTTTAGGGATTGGAGTCACTTTAGGGATTGCGTCATACGTTACTAGATGATTCTAGGAAAAACATTCTACTGCTTGCCTTGTCATTCTAATTCATGTATAAAAATAAAAAATATAACTTAGCTGTATGTGGAAATAAATGAAAAGAACCGAAACAAGAATAAGTGAAGGCTATGCAGAGCTTGCTGAAGCAAGGAAGTCAGCCACCATCACTTGCACCTGCCAGAAACTCAAAGGCAGGCAAAAGATCAGGAAAGCTGCATGGTGAGAAGAGAGGAGGACTTCAGGTGTACCCTGCCTGGAGGGTGTTGTCCTGGTGGGGAAGCTGGAAGCAGGCTGGCTAGAATTGAGTGGGCATCCCCTGTGACTGGTTTGGAAAACATACATGGCTTTCTCTGGTTGGTCCTGAGTTGGAAGCAGAGGCTGCAGTTCGGTTTCCAAGGCTGATTGCTACAGAGCTTATGAGTCAGAGTTCTATTGTAATATAGGATCAGGCTATTGTCCATTTGTGTTCAGGCTTTTAACCATATAAAATATCCCATTACCATCAAAAATTAAAATCACAATGATAAGAGGAACTTCAGCTTTTGGTGCTGTTTCTGTTTATATGCAGAAAGGTTTAGAACTAGGTATAATTTGTACCCTACCATATCCAGCCCAAGGAAGGACTGGTACTTTTAAATTGTTAAACAGATTGTGTTTTCTATAAAGAAAACTTCTATGGAAAGCTCAGATTTTGATTTACAGGGACTTTGCCACAGTAACTACCACCTCCATTTTGCACCATTGGATGGGTTGTTAGTACAGTGAAAATCATTTTTATCAAAGAGGCAAATGCTTTATTAAGGTAATAAATACAAGGGAACACTACTGCTTTTAGAGTTACTGCAAGCACAAGTGTTTGAGATTTTAAATAAAGTAGTAAAAGAAAAAAATGATTAAACAGGCAGGATACCTGAAATTTTGCTCTTGATTGTGAAGGAGATACACACACACACACACACACACACACACACACGCCAGTCTCTCCAGCAGTATTTGGGAGAACAGCTAAATGAATTCCTGCAGCTTCATGCCCTAAGGAGGCTGTGTAGAGGAGCCCTAATGCAAACTAATCCTTGCAATTCAGGCCAGCCTTTGTGACATTCATATATGGCTTTGGAGCTCATATCTGAAACCTGATCATTTTTCTTTGTCCACAGCAGCTTAACTTCTGTCTTGTTCCGTGGTTATGTTGGCTTCTCATTATATCACAGTTTTAGCTGCTTTACAGGGAGATTCTCTGCGATGCTCTCTAAAGTGCCCCAAATTGAATTGCAGGTATAATGCAAAGTTAATATTTAAGTTAGGCTCTCTCAAACACATTCTTCAAATTTACTAACGATATGTCCAGGATCAAAAGAGAATAAACAAGCATTCCATTTATGTAGATATATTCCCATTATAAACTTTTGATTTTGAACTACATTGGTTTTCAACAACAATATAGATTAGTTGCAGAAAAAGCCCTCTTTGGATAAACTAGCTAGTTTGGGGGGCAGAGACAGAATGAAGTTAGTTTTTTGTGGGTTTTTTTTTTTAATTAGTTTTAAAAGTAAAATCTAGTCATCAGGGAAATAAAAATAAAAACCACAAAGAGAGAATCACTTCACACCCAGTAGGATGGCTATTACAAAAAAAAAATCAGGCGATAAGTGTCAGGGGGGATGTGGTGAAATCAGAACCCTCATCACTGCTGGTAGTGATGTGAAATGGTTTGGCCAATTTAGAAAACAGTCTGGCAGTTCATTAAAGAGTCAGACACGGACTTGCTAAACAATTTAAATTACCTTTTGACCCAATTCCACTCCTAGGTTTATCTCTAAGAGAAATGAAAACATGTCCATAGAAAAAGTTGTACGTGAATGTTCATAGCAGCACGATTCATGATGGCCAAAAAATAGAAACCACCAAGTGTTTATCAATTCATGCATGGACACATTAGGATATATCGTGCAATCGAATATTATCCAGCAATAAAAAGGAAAGAAGTACTGATTCATGCCAAATCTTAAAAACATTATGTTAAGTGAAAGAAATCAACATATGACATGCTTCCATTTATATGAAATGTCCAGAATAGGCATATAGAGAGAGACAGAAGGTAGATTAATGGTTGCTTGGGAGGGGAGAATAGGAGATGATAACTAAAGAGGTTTTCTTCAGGTGACAAAAATAGTCTAAAAGTGATTCTGTGATAGCAGCACATCTCAGTATTCTAAAAACCATTGAATTGTGCATCTTAGGTGAATTGTATGAGGTATGAATTACATTATACAATAACCCTAAAGCTGTTACAAAAAAATAAAATTACTGAAACATTAAAATAGCTTGTAACTTACACATTTGGGTTCGAATTACAGCCTTTGTAATTCTTGTGTCATTTTTTAGATCACATGAGATTATTTTTAGAGAGAAAGGCTGAATAGCCTGGTTGATAAAGAGCGAAGGTTTTGGATCATACAGATCTGGGCTGACTTGTGGCTTCAACACTTTCAAGCTGTTTGTCTTTGAGCAAAGCATTCCTTTGCTCAAAGAGACTCACCTTTCTGAGTCTCAGTTTCCTAAATTGTTGAGAACAGTAATCACAATCTCTTAGGGGTTTTGTTAGAGGCCCATAGTAAGTGTGCAGTAAGTGTTAGCCACACTTAATGTTAAAGCCAACTATTGACTTCTCATTGTATGGTTATCTAAAATGAATAAATCTCTGTGAGCAGGGCACAGTGCAGCATGATTGCAATGGAGAGAAGATATTTCAATAAATACTTGCTGAGTGGTAGGCACTCAGTAGTGCTAGGGGTGAGGTGGGGCATAAAATAAGATATATCTTCTTCGATCTCCAGGAGTTTACTGTCTGGTGGGTGGCACTGAGGTTAGAGGGTGCACCCCCCATACAGATTATTTTAACAGTAACATGGTTTTAAGACATAAGTTTGCACAGGAGTAAACAGGAGCAAGAGAAGTTAACAAATGTAATTCATGGGAAGGTTTGCCAGAGAAGATGACACCCAAGCTGAGTGTCAAAGGATGAGAAAAGTTACGCTGATAAAGGCCAGAAGGGCTCCCCTGGCAGCAGAACCAGCACAAGCAGGCAACTGAAACACCCATTTATATGTGAACTCTCAAGTTCATATCTCCCAAATTCCAGGCTCTCCTATCAACTACAAAATCTTCATTTGGATGACCAATCAACTTCATTAAAATCTCTGCAACAAGCCAGTCTGCTTAGCTTTTCCCATCTCTGATGATAGCAACTCCATCACTCCAGCTGCTTATGCCAGAATCCTTGGAGTTATTCTCTTCTTTCTTTGTTACATTCCCATATCAGGAAATCCTCTTGGCCCTACCTTTAAAAGACATGCAGAATCTGAGTCTTTCTTAAACTCGATGCTGCTCACCACCCTTGGTATGGGTCACCATCAGCTCTTGCCTGCTTTTACTGGTGCTCATCTATATTCTCTTCCAGCACCCAGAGCGATCCTTTTTAATAAAAGGAAAATTCGAGTGCTTCTCTGTTCAGAACTGCTATAGTTCTCATTTCACACAGGGGCCCACAGAGCCCTTCATGATTTGTTTCCTCCACCTCCCCTTACCTTTCTGTTCTCTTGTTCTACACTCCTTTCACTTCATTTGGCCTTCTGATTTTGTTTGGCCAAGGTAGTGGTTTATTTGTCTTTGCCTATGTAATATTGAAAAGGCAGGTGTTCTGATTCCTTGCAATGCAAGAATCCATTGTCTTACTCCTTGCCTAAGCATTCACTTAGAGCAGGCTCCAGAGCTCCCACACTGCAGGAGGCAAATGTGGAGCTATGAAGCTTTTATGGAGGTCAGATTTGCATTTAAGATATCTTGCCTTCAGCATGGAGCACGGATTTAAGGGAACTTCACTTGGGAGCAAAGGCTGGAAGAGGGACAACTTGGGAAGATTTTACAACAGTTTAATGGAAGCCTGACCCTGGCCAGGTAGTTCAGTTGATTAGAGCATTGGCCCCACATGTTAAGGTTGCCCGTTCAATCTCGGTCAAAGCACATACAAAAATCAACCAATGAATGCATAAATAAGTGGAACAACAAATCGTTATCTCTCTCTCCATCTTCCTCTATCTCTCCTCTCTAAGAAATTAAGGTAGAATGAGTAGGATCTAGTGCCTGACTGAATATGCACTTTTTTTGCTTTGAGTCACTTGGTACCACTCACTGAACATGGGGTTTTTGTAGGAAGGTGTAAGTTGAAGACAAGGAGTGGGGAAAGTGCAGATTTCCTTTTGGAATTTTGACTTGGAAGCACACAAGGAAAAGCCCCCACCTGTACAGCAAGCTGCTGGATATAGGGGCTCAGGCTTAGGGGGAGAGGGCTGGCCTGGGAATTCGAGTTGACCTCACTTTTCTAAAAATATTCTTTTTTTTTTTCCTAATTACAAGTACTTTTTCTTTTCATTTTTTTCTTTTCAAGTTTCACTTTTCACTGAAACATTTTCATCGTAAGTTTTCCAGGGACATATACTATGAGCCCCTCAATTTATTGTCCCCTTGTCAATGGACTCCTTGGATAATTTTAAAGCTCAGATATCCTGAAAATGCCGCCGTCCTAACCGATAGGAACAAAAATATGGGGAAGATCTGCTCCGCGTATGCCTCCAGAGCACATGAATATTTAGCTTTTTATGTACGCATTCATACAACTGGGAATGAGCTCAGTCGGTGTGTGTTGGATGTCCTCTAGCACTATGAGGAAAATTCTCGAGCCCAACTGTTCTCTTCCTTCCTCTGCTCTTCTCAGGACCAGTCGGTCTGGACCGCAGTCCCGCACCCTGTTGCCAGTGGGTCTTTTCTTACTAAGGGACATCAAATTTACTGAACGGTGCGGCTGGCATGTTGTGGGGGAAGCACAGGCCTGAGCCTCAGTAACTCCAGTGCGTGTCTCCCGAGCCCTCCGCGGTGGCCGCGCCGGGCGGGCCGGGCGCGTGTAGTCCCCCAGCCCTCGGCGCCTCCCCTTTGGCCGCGAGGAGCACTGGCTGCCGCGGCCCGCGCGCCCCTTGCTCGGCCCAGGGGCCCCGGAAGGCTTGTGACTCTCCTGCCTTCGGCGCCGCGCCCAGCCCCGGGAACCCCGCTGGTCGGCGCCCGCATTGTCTAAGCTCCATAGCAACTCGGGCGAGGCGGGGGCCACAGCAGCCAGCGCAGCCCCGGCCCCCGCACCGCCCGGCGTCGGCGTGCGCTCCGGGGAGACACAGCTCCCGACGGCGCTGGGCGGACGCGGGTGAGGCCCTGACAGCCCGCGCGGACGCGGGGCGAGCGCAACGGCGGCGGCATGCCGGAGAAGCGGCTCACCGCCGGTAGGTGGGGCGGCGGGCCCGCGGCGCCGGGTTGGAGCACGGAGGACGGAGGACGAAGGACGCCACGTCCTGACCTGATTTTGCTCCCGCTTCTGGTGTTACAGTATCCGCCCTGGCGTCCCCTCTATCAAACATTCGGAGAAACGGGCCCCCTGCTCTCACACGGCATTTTATTATGATTTCCACCCCTCACCCCTCGCCGCGTCCCGCATTGACATTGCCTCGCTGGCACCGTGTTATTTTAACTTGCTTAATCCTCTGCTTTGCAGCTGAAATAATGGAGGCCTCTATCTATTAAAGTTAACTCCAGGGTCACAGTGAATTAGTGACCAAGCTGGATTCCAGAGGCCTTTCCTCCCACTTCCACCTTGAATTCCAACTTAAAATTCAATCCATGTGCAGAAAATGAGCAGAGAGCCAAGGTTTTACTGAGCTTGCCTGGTACAAAGCAGGGCTAGGTGCTGTCTCAAATTATTTCATTTACTTTCAAAGGAAATCAGATTTGAGTGAGATAATGTAATATTTTATCTTGTTTCAGAGCCACCAACTGTTACAGAAGCAGAATTTGTAAGTACATTTTTGAGGGCTGCTATTTTTTTTCTTCTGGCATTTTAAAAATAGTTTATTTTTTATTGTATTTTCCTCCTATTACTGTGTATCCCCCTTACACCCTCTTCCACCTCCGCCCACCCTGGGTTTGTTGTTGTTGTTTTTCAACAAATCAACAATAGCAAATCATAGATATAGAAAAAAGCTGTATATTTTCTTTTCTACTTTTCGCCAAATGAGTATGATAGAAGTTTTGGCTTAGTAACAATGGTTCTGAGTACACGACTTTTTAATAGTCTTTTAACAGATATATTTTTAAGAATGAGCTAATTGATTTTTTATGGTGGTTGCTATTCCCTGTTAAACGTTCTTTTACATAAATGACCTCAATTAATTTCTCTAAACCCTTTACTGAAACCTATGAAGAAAGATAGGCTTTATCTCCATGGTTTTGTTGCGATGTGGCTGTGCAGTTCCTGGTTGCAGTAAACATTAATTGGTAGTATCGATTGATAATAAGTGGTCAATTTATAGTTATAATTCCTTTAAAAATGTCCTAAATGTTTTTCACATCAGACTTCTGGAGAGCTGAGTAGAAGCAAGTACTTTGCCCGGTACATTATATACATTGTCACTGAGGTAAGCATTATATTTAGGGCGGGTTTTACTGTAATTCTTACTGTGTATTTGAGGAACTTGCCCAAGGTTAAAAAGGTACATAGGTAGCACAGCCTAATTTCTGGATTGGATTTCAAGACCTCCAGCTCCTTCTCTGAATTATTTGCTCATGTCCTCCAACACTTATTTCTCTTATTGGCCAATTATCTGATTTGTTTTTGGCTTTTTATTCAACAAGCATGAGTGCCTTCTATATTCACAGTGCAGTGATTGAGGCTGAGGATATGCCTTGAAGAGTTCATAGTCTAGTGGTCTCTGAGAGGAGAGGGCTAAGCTACGTCTGCTAGCACCTTCCACATTTACCCTTTGAGAACTTCAGTCCACTACTAGGAGAGACAGACCGAGATAGAGGCACAAGGGGGATGCCAACAACTCCCCCACCTTCTCGTTGCCTTAACATAACTGTGTAGAAGCAAATTTCTTTTCAATGCTTCCCAAACTCTTCTTCATTCCAGCAGCAGGTCAGCATTTCTGGAGCCAGCTAATCTTTCCCATGCAACTCTCCCATAACCACTCTGAAGAGCCCTCAGCAACATTACACTTTAACATTTGAGCAGTCTGCTAATCTCTTCACCTCCTTGTAACTGTCTGGGAACTCACAAACAGCTTGAGGGCTCTATTTAGTCACTCTTCTTTCTCTTGTTTGCTTTGATCCCATTGTTTCTCAGTTCTCCCATCTCTGATGTTTATGCTCTCCTTTCTGGCTTCTCTATTTCTTTGCCCATGAAAATGTTGTCCTTCAGGAATCTGTTCTACAGGCTTTCCCTGGGGGAACTCCTCTTCTCCTCCTCTCCTCTTCTTTCAACTACCCTTGTTTCACGGGGCTTTGAAATCTACTATATCTACCATAACTCTGGTCCAGACACCTCTTCTATGTCAGAGCTCTGCACCCATTGGGTAATGGAGAATCTTCATCGTTTGGACATCCCTTCATCCCCTCAATAGTCTAAACTGAACTTATCTCCCCCATTCTTGTTTTCTTTCTCTTTTTCTTGTTATGATTAATAGTGCCACTGGCCATTTAATCACCCAAGCCAGACAGAACCTGTCTTCCCTTTTCTTTACCTCCTCTGGCAAAAGTTTCTTTCAAGGCCAGATCTTTTTCTCCATCCTTGCAGCTACTGTCTTATTTCAGGCCACCATCCCTGGGCCTGGACTTTGGCAGTACTACTAACTGATATCACTGCCTCCAAAATTCCTTCTGCAAACTCCAATTTTTCTTTGCCTAAAAAATAAAGTGCAAACCCCTGTGCATCAGCTGTGCCGCATGAGATTGCTTTGCTTTGTCTAACTTTAGACTTTCCTTCTTGAATCACTCCTACCCTGGCTATCAGATTGCTATAAAGTCTTTTAAAAATTACCATGTTACTCAATTGCTCACATCTTTTATTAATCCTACTATTTATTTGAATGCTGACTAGATGCTAGTATTTAACATCAAAACAACTCTATTATATGGTTATTATCACCCACATTTTACAGATGTGGAAGTCCAAGTCACAGAGCTTAACTTGGCCTGAGGCCACATATCTAGTAACCGGCAGAGCCAGAATGTCAAAAGCCTCCCTTTAGTATTCGAGCTTTTCTATAACTTTTCAGGCTTCTTGAACCTTACCTCCCAATACTTTCTGTGTGATAAAGACAATGTTCATACTGTTTTTGGTTTATAAAGTACTTCCACATGCTTCTGCTCCAGCCAAACTACCCTGCTTGCCTCCTTGCCTTTGCTGTCAAGTTTCTCTCAGTTGCCCCCCTCCATCGATTTCACAATCGTGCACATTCTTCACCGCCCAGCTCATCTCCTCCAGGAAATCTTTCCAACCTAAACTCATCCAGACCGCCTTTGAGCTCTGTGCAGCTTGCAGTTGCAACCAGTTTGTGACCAGATCCTCAGACTCATAATGTCACCAAATATTATCTGAAGATTAAATAATTCCTATGTCTTGCACATATATTTCCCTCCATTTTTCAAAAATTTAAAAGTATATTTTTTTCTCATTAATGTTCTTAGGGAAAAAAGTGTGTGGCAGAGATCTTTTGTTCCCCCAAATCGATTCTACCATTTTCCGTAACATATACTATGCATATTGCTCCCTAGAATAAAGACTGCATGTTCTAGCTTCCCTTGCAGCTAAATGTGATCAAGTAAACACATTTGACAAGGAAATGTAAGCATAAACATTGTGTGTCCTACTTCTGGAAAGGCGATGTTTACAAAGATTAAATACCTGACTCCTAGGTTGCACAGCTAGTAACCGGTCAATCTGTAATTAGAAGCTGGGTCATTCCAACTGTAACACACGTAAGAGTGTGAAGGGAGAGAGTGTGCCCTTTTTGTTCTTCTTGCTGACTGGAATAAGGATGTGCTCCTGAAGTTGAAGCAGTCCTTGTGGGTCACGAGGCAGAAGTGCCATCCTGAGGATGGTGGACTTACCAGATCAGAGGAACCTGGCCTCCCGATATTTGGGAAGCCACAATGCCAGACCTGAACTGCTTATAGTTTAATGAGAGAAATACACTTCCATTTTATTTAAATGGTGTTATTTTTGTTTTCCATGATTGGTAGTGGCTGTACAGTAATATAAATTGCTCCTATATTCATAGGAATTTTTTTCATATTGTATCTTCTCAATCAATGGATCTGAAAAGTACAAGGCTATTGTGGACAACTGCAAGACAGTGTAACCTTTACATGGGGTCTTTATCCTCAAAGGAGAGCATAACTCATTTAGGGTAAATCATTTGTTGTAAGGAACTCATTGCCTTGTATATATTTTAACTTTTTATGTCTAAATTTTGCAATTTCTTTTTTTTTGTCATTCATACATGTTCTTTATTTATTTATTTATTTTTTTTTACTTTTTTTTATTTTTTTTATTTTTTTTTATTTTTCAATTACAGTTGACATTCAACATTATTTCAAGTGTACAGCATGGTGGTTAGACAATCATATACATTAAAAAGTGATCCCCCAATATTTCAAGTACCAACCTAGCACTATCTGTAGTTACTACAATATTATTGATTAAATTCCCTATGCTGTGCTTTTTATCCCCATGAC
>PVKU01016959.1:0-12886 GCA_004027475.1 Anoura caudifer | reverse complement strand
ACCTGGACCAGGAATCAGGCCTACAGCCTTTTGGTGCCCAGGCTGATCCTCCAACAAACCAAGCCACACTAGCCATGGAACATCCCCCATGATCTTAACACAATAATAGCTTTATTGTTGTGATGTGTCAATTTCTGCATCCTGAAAGAAGTTATAACAGATTGCAAGTCTAGAATTTACCTTATTTAATTAAAATATTAAACTAATATATACATTAATATTTTATTTTTATTGTCAGTTATAGTTGTCTTCATTTTCCCCCATTACTCTCCCTTGCTCTACCCATCCCCCTACCTCGCACATTCAGTCCTTGTCTCCCATTGTCTTTGTCCATGGGTGCTTTATACATGTTCCTTGATGACTCTTCTTTCCCCTGTTATCCATCTCCCTCCTCCCCTCTGGTTACTGTCAGTTTGTTCTTCATTTCCATATCTCTAGTTAAATTTTGCTTGCTTATTTGTTTTGTTGATTGGGTTCTCCTTACAGGTGAGATCATGTGGTATTTGTCTTTCACCACTTGGCTTATTTGACTTAGCATAATACTCCCCAGTTCCATCCATGCTGTCATGAAGTGTAGGAGTTCTTTCTTTCTGCTGCATAGTATCCCATTGTAACCATAGATTTTGGGACCACTCATTTACTGATGGGCACTTGGATGGTACAATATTAACAAATCAATAAACATAATACATCACATAAACAAATGAAACACAAAAATCACATGATCATATCAATAGATTTGGAAAAGGCATTTGATAAGGTATAGCACCCATTTATGATAAAAACACTCAGGAAAGTGGGAGTAAAGGGAGCATACCTCAACATAATAAAGACCACATGTGAGAAACCTACAGCCAACATCATACTCAATGGGTAAAAACTAAAATCTTTCCCACTAAGATCAGGAGCAAGACAAAGATGTCAGCATTCACCACTTCTATCCAACACAGTATTGAAAGTTCTAGCCACAGTGATCAAACAAGAAAAAGAATAAAAGGCTTCCAAAGTTGGAAAGGAGGTGGTAAAGCTGCCATTGTTTGCAGATGACATGATGATGTGCATAGAAAACCCTGTAGACTACAACAAAATTTGGCAAAACATTGGGATGCAACATCAATATTCAGAAATCAAAGGCATTTTTGTACACCAACAATGAAATATCATAAACAGAAATCAGGAAAAAATCCCATTTTTTATAGCAATAAGAAAAATAAAGTACCTAGGAATACATCAAATGTATTATTATGAAGAAATGGCATGCAATGAACATGCTCTTTGGTAAAATTTTAAAATATCTATTCAAATAAATATATAATGAAGTAATCAGGAAACTTTTGAGTTCAGATATCAGAAAGAACAGGTGCTCATTGAAGTATGGCCAGGCAGCATTCCATATACCACATTTCCCTTCAGTGAATTTGCTGTTTTCTTAAGTAGCATTGGACATGATACATAAAAGTTACAGAGGATGACTATGAAGAGGTATAAATAGCAGCAGGATATTTTTTGTAACTGCATTGGGATTAAGAGTCAAAAAACTGAAATGTGGGTATACTCTGTCCATGGAAACTTGAGAAACTAAGATCAGGAACTGAAAAGAAGCACCAGAAACTGGTGCCAACTACCTTATTCTTTATTTTAATTAGTAGGAGTATTTTAAATCTGTGGCATATATACACTACACTTAGGAATAATATTTGTTTTACAACCTAAGAAAATTACCTTGTTCTTTAAATAAATTCTTATGAAATACTCAATTCATGTTTGTGACTGTGGATGATGGTGGCTCAATTATTGAAGAAACATGAGACAGTCCTTGCTTTTATGGAATTGTTAGTTTATAAGATGAGACTGTAACTTATTTGTTTGTTCAGCAACTATTTATTGAGTACCTACTGTGCTCCAGGAAATGTCCTTGGTAGTGAATGTCAGCAGTAAACAAAAAATTTCCTTCTGTTATAAAAAAAGCTGAGGCTAACAAGAAGAGTCTTCCAAACATTGGGAAGACAAAGAAACAATCCCCAAATGAAAGGAAAGGAGGAAGCCCTAGAAAGAATGCTAAATGAAATAGAGGCAAGTCAACTATCAGATATTGAGTTCAAAGCAATGGTTATCAGGAAGGCCAATGAGCTCACAGAGAATTACCAAAAATTACAGGGAAACTACAATGAACTCACTGCAAACTATATCAACATGAAAAGGGAAATAGAAATTATCCACAAGGGCCAAGAGTAAATGAAGAATACAATTTCTTTACTAAAGAACACAGTAGAAGAAATCAAAAGCAGAATCACCGTAGCAGAAGACTGAATCAATGAGTTGGAGGACAATAGAAAAAAAAAAAAAAAACACCCAGAAAGAGCAGAAAAAGGAAAAGAGGCTCAGAAAGAATGAAGAGGTATTAAGAAAAATGCAAGACAATACAAAATGTAATAATATCATATTAATAGGGAATACCAGAAGGAAAAGGAGAAGAGCAAGGGACAGAAAACCTGTTAGAAAAAGTAATGATAGAAAACTTCCCTAATTTGATGAGAGAAAAAGTCACACAAATCCAGGAAAAACAGAGAGTCCCAATCAAGAGGAACCCAAACAGGTCCACTTCAAGACACATCATAATTAAAATGGCAAAATTCCAAGATAAAGAGAGAATCTTAAAGGCAGCAAGGGAAAACAGGAAGTAAATACAAGGGAGCCCCAATAAGGTTAGCAGCTGGCATCTCAATAAAAATCCTCCAAGCCAGAAGAGAATGGCAGGAAATATTCCAAGTAATGAGAACCAGAGGACTGAAATCAAGACTACTTTAGCCATCAAGACTTTCAGTTAAAGGAGAAGGCCAAATAAGGAGCATCCCAGACAAAAGAGGCTTCAAAGAATACACCTCCTCTAAAGCAATTCTGCAGGAGATGCTAACAGGTTTGCTTTAAGAACAGGAAGAAAAACAGTGAAAGAGAGAGGATCAGAGGTATGAAAAATGGCAAAGAATAAGTACATATAAATAATAGCCTTAAACATAAATGCATTAAATGCCCCAATCAAAAGACACAGAATAGCAGCAAAAATCATAAAACATGACCCACACATATGCTGCCTATAGGAGACCCATCTCTAAACAAAAGACCTGCCCAGACTGAAAGTGAAGGGCTGGAAACAAATATTACAAGCAAACAGACGTGAAAAAAGGCCAGCATAGCAATACTTATATCAGACAAAATAGACTTAAAAAAAGAGCCATAAAAAGAGACACAGAAAGTCACTTCATAATACTCAAGGGAAGAATCCACCAAGAAGACATAAACATCGTAAGAATATATGTTCCCAACATAGGAGCTCCCAAATGCATAAGAAAATCCTTGAGGACTTCAAGAAAGATATTGACAGCAACACAATTACAGTAGGGGATTTTAACACCCCACTCTCAAAAATGGACCTATCTTCCAAACAAAATATCAACAAAGATATTGTGGCATTGAAAAAATGCCCCAGAGGAAATGGACTTACCTGATATATATAGAGAGAGCCCTTCATCCCAAAGAAGCAAAATACACATTCTTTTCAAATGCATATGGACCATTTTCAAAGGTAGAACACATGATATGACACAAAACAAGCCTCAACAAATTCCAGAAAATTGAAATAACACCAAGCATTTTCTCCAACCACAAAGGAATGAAACTAGAAACCAACCCCAAGGAAATAACCACAAAACACTCAAAATCATGGAGATTGAATAGCATGCTAGTAAACAATGAATGGGTCAAGAATGAGGTAAGGGAAGAAATCAAAAAGTTTCTGAAAACAAACAAAAATGAACTCACAACAACCCAAACCTTATGGGACACAGCAAAGACAGCCTTGAGAAGGAAGTTCATAGTGATACAGGCCTACCTAAAAAAGATAGAAACATTTTAAATAAACAACCTAACCCTACGCCTACAAGAACTTGAGGAACAACAACAAAGACAGCCCAGAGCAAGTAGAAGGAAAGAAATAACCAAGATCAGAGCAGAATTAAATGACATAGAGACTAAAAGCACAATTCCAAGGATCAATGAATCCAGGAGCTGGTTCATTGAAAAGATAAACAAAATCAGCAAGTCTTTAAACAGGCTGATCAAGAAAAAAAGAGAGAGGACCCAAATAAATACAATCAGAAATGAAAGAGGAGAGATTACAAGTGATACCACAGAAACACAAAGGATTGTAAGAAATTACTATTAAGAACTTTATGTCAAGAAATTTGAAAACCTAGATGAAATGGACAAATTTCTAGAAAAATCTTCCAAATCTCGATAAAGAAGCAGAAAGCCTGAACAGACCAATAACACCTGATGAAATTGAAACAGTAATTAAAAAGCTTCTGACGCACAAAAGCCCTGGACCAGACAGTTTCACAGGAGAATTTTACAGATCATTTAAGGGTGAGCTAACCACCATCCTCCACAGATTATTTTAAAAAATTCAAGAAGATGGAAAACTCCCAAACTCTTTTTATGGAGCCAGCATCAACCTAATCCCAAAACTAGATAAAGACAAAACAAAGAAAGAAAGCTTCAGGCCCAAATCGCTGATAAACAAAGATGCTAAAATCCTCATTAAAATACTGGGAAACCACATCTAGCAATACATTAAAAAGATCATAAACCAAGACCAAGTGGGATTCATCCCAGGGATGCAAGGGTGGTACAGTATTCGCAAGTCAATAAACATAATACACCACATAAACAAAACAAAAGACAAAAAACACATGATCGTATCAATAGATGCAGAAAAAGCATTTGATAAAGTACAGCATGCATTTATGATAAAAACACTCAGCAAAGTAGGAATACAGCCATCCCTCGCTATATCGCGGTTCACTTAGTGCGGCTTCACTGTATCACAGTTTTTTTTAAAAATATATATCTAATTCTGTATCATGGAATTTTTGCTATATTGCAGGATTTTGCAGTATATAGATATTTATATAATATTTATGATTTTAATTATTTTTGCTTAGAAATTTTAAAACATTATAAAAATGTTAATTCAAAGATATTAAAAGAATATTAAATTGAAATAAAATACAGTATGTATTTCATCAGCAGATTAATACCATACTGCACACAATAGAAATGTAGCACACCACTACTGCTTGTGCAAGTTTGCCAATGTGAGATTGTACACAGCACACTACTGGCTTGCGGAATGGAAGGCGATTGACCACAGCACTGTGTTCTGTATCCTGGGTGCTAATTGGCTCAGTGACCGTAGCATTGGTCTGTTTGCTCTCTTGCACTGTGCCCATACATTCAGCATCTCTCTTGTCCACTTCACATGGACATCTGATTGCTGCACGTAGTGTTGCTCTGTGGTGTTGTGTTTCTGTGAAATTTTCATAAAAGTTTGAATTTATGTCAAGCCCTACAATGCCACCCAAATGTTCTGCACCTTCTAAGGCTTCTGGCAGCGAACCCAAGCACCAGAAGAATATGCTTACCATCAAAGAAAAGGTGGAACTTCTTAACATGTTAAAGGAAGGCAAAAGCTACACGGCTGTAGGCCGCCATTACAAAATCAACGAATCTACTGTTCAGTGCATAAAGAAAGACAAGAAGAATATTAGGTCTAAGGCAACAAGGACTTTTAACAAGACTGCAAAGAGGGTGATCTCTTTCCTCAATAAGGCCATTGTGAGGATGGAGTCTGCATTGGCCCTGTGGATAAATGACTACAGGAAGAAGAATATCTCACTGGATACCAACACCATCCAGACGAAGGCCAAGAAACTTTATAATAGTTTTGCAGAAAGCACAGATGTTCACAACGGTGATGAGGATGAAGATGAAGATGATGACACAGGAGCAGGACCATCGAGTGCTTCTCCCACCAGACCAACCCCATTCAGTGGCAGCAAGGGCTGGTTTGACAAATTTCAGAGATGTTTTGGACTCAAGAGCATTTCTCTGCATGGAGAAGCTGCCTCTGTGGATAAAAAGCAGCACCAGCAACTCCCCACAACTATGTTCATCACTCAGATATAGAGATCAGTTACACCTACCCCTTTAACAGAAATCGAAGTTACAGCCCAAGGCAAATATATTGCACTACCTAATGAAGCGCCTGATGAAGTAGTGCCTTCAGAAGAGCTGTAATGCTCTTCTTGGCTGTGTAGTACATTCATCTCATTGTCGTCACCTCCATCACTATCAGTACTGCACAGTTACATAATTCATGATCTTCATCATTCAAGTTGTAGTATACTTCACTGGTGAGTACCCATATAGAGTTTTATATGTTGTTAAAATTATGTAGGTTTAAGAGTGTAGACAGTATTTAAGAGCATATAAAGTGTTTATGAGAGTGTGGGAAAGATTAATAAGAGAGTGGGAAAGATTTATAGGAGTGTGGGAAGGGTTTATAAAGCCTTAAAATATATGTAAATAATACAATAAATATAACACCACTACTTCACAGATTTTCATCTATCCCAGGGTCTCTGGAACATAACTCCTGAGAAAGGTGAGGGATCACTGTAGAGAGAGCATTCCTCAACATAATAAAGGCCATATAAAATAGACCTACAGCCAACATCATACTCAATGGACAAAAACTTAGAGCTTTCCCACTAAGATCTGGAACAAGACAAGGATGCCCACTTTCACCACTCCTATTCAGCATAGTACTGGAAGTCCTAGCCACAGCAATCAGACAAGAAAAAGAAATAAAAGGCATGCAAACGGAAAGGATGAAACAAAACTGTCATTTTTTTTTGCAGATGATATGATAGTGTACATAGAAAATCCCATAGACTCCACCAAAAAAATATTGGACCTAATAAATGAATTTGGCAAAATAGCTGGATACAAAATCAATATTCAGAAATCAAAGGCATTTTTGTACACCAACAATGAAACATGGGAAACAACAACAACAACAAAACAGGAAAAAATCCCATTTGATATAGCAAGAAGTAAAATAAAGTACCTAGGAATAAATCTAACCAAAGAAGTAAAAGACCTGTACTCAGAAAACTACACAATGAAGAAAGAAATTAATGAAGTCACAAACAAATGGAAACATGTGCCATGCTCATGGATTGGAAGAATTAACATCATCAAAATGGCCATAATACACAAAGTGATTTATAGATTCAATGCAATCCGCATTAAAGTACCCATGATGTATTTCAGATATAGAACAAACATTTCAAAAAATTGTATGGAACCATATATGACCACTAATAACTGTAACAATTTTGAGAAAGAAAAACAAAGCAGTAGGGAATCACAATACCTGATTTCAAACTGTATCACAAGCCCACTGTAATCAAAACAGCCTGGTACTGGCCTAAAAAGAGACACATAGACCACTGAAACAAAACAGAGGGCCCACAAATAAACCCAAGTCTCTATGATCAATTAATATTTGACAAAGAGGGAAGAAGTATAAAATGAAGCAAAAATTGACTGTTCAACAAATGGTGTTGAGAGAGCTGGACCGCCATGAGCAAAAAAATGAAACTCAATCACCAACTTACAACATACACAAAAATAAATTCAAGGTGGATAAAAGACTTAGTATAAGTTCTAATACTGTAAAAGTCCTAGAGGGAAACATTGGCAGGAAAATCTCAGATATTTCACACAACAACATCTTCACTGATATGTCCCATAAAGCAAGGGGCATAAAGGAAAGAATAAACAAATAGGACCTCAACAAATTAAAAAGCTTCTGCATGACCAAAGAAAAGAGGATTCAAATGAAAGAGCCAACCATATAGGAAAACATATTTGCCAATGATACCTCAAACAAGGGTTTAATCTCCAAAATATATATAAAAAACTCACATGACTCCACTCCAAGAAGACAAAAAACCCAATTAAAAAGTGGGTAAAAGACTTGAACAGACACTTGTCCAAGGAGGACATACAGAGGGTCCAGACACAAAAAAAGATGCTCAGCATCATTAGCCATCAGAGACATGCAAATTATAACCACAATGCGATACCACCTCACTGCAATGACCACCTCACTGGTCAGAATGGCCAACATAAACAAATCAATGAGCAAGTGTTAGAGAAGATGCGGAGAAAAGGGAACCCAAGTGCACTGTTGCTGGGACTGTAGACTGGTGCAGCCACTGTGAAAAACAGTATGGAATTTCCTCAGAAAATTAAAAATGGAACTGCCTTTTGACCCAGCAATGCTGCTGCTGGGATTATACCCTAAGAGTCCTGAAACAGCAATCCAAAAAAAAACAATGCACCCCAATGTTCATAGCAGCACAATTTACAATAGCCAAGTGCTGGAAGCAACCTAAGTGCCCATCAGCAAATGAGTGGATCAAAAAACTATGATACATTTACACAATTGAATTCTGTGCTTCAGAGAGAAAGAAGGAGCCCCTACCCTCTGTGACAGCATGGATGGAACTGGAGAGCATTATGCTAAGTGAAATAAGCCAGGTAGTAAATGAAAAATAAACAAAGATCTAACCTTTAACTGGAACATAATCAACAAAGGAAAAAAGTAAACAAAATATAACCAGAGTCGTTGATATTAAGAACAATCTAACAATAGCCAGAGGGGAGAGGGGAGGGGCAGTGGGGAGAAGGGTTTTCAGGGACTTCTCTTAAAGGACACATGGACAATCCCAAGGAGGAGGGTGGAAGCAAGGGAGGGAGGTGGATTTGGAGTAGGTAGTGGGGAGGAGTGGGGAGAAAATACAGACAATTGTAATTGAACAACAATAAAATAATTTAAATTAAAAAAGATTTTTATTTTTATTTTAACCTAGGTATACCCCTTTTTCTATAGAAACAGTATTTCTTGATATAACTCAATCTTGAAGCATTACCTAACATTAACATGTCCTATTTTAAAAGACAATATAATTGAGAAAAAGAAATGAAAGTAAACAGCAAGCACCTAATGCTACTTGACTAATTTCTTGTCAACCTTAGCTGTTATCTATCAGTGGAAAACAATCCTCTGTAAAGTTAATTTGGGTTCACAAATGCACTGTTATTACCCATCCCCCATGCTTAGGCAAGAAGAAAACAGATACTTAACCAGAATACCCAGCTAGAAGCAAAACACTTTCTGAGAAATATTTGGTCTGAGATTCAACATGCCTGGGATTCAGAGCCTTTGGTGACCAATCTCTCTCAGCAAGTTGTTTTTTTTCTCTATCTCCTTCCTCCAGGAAGAGAGACATTTAATTTGATATTTAGGGTCTATTAAAGAGAAATCATTAAAAGTATTTTCATTCACCAAATTAACGCTGTGAGCACTCCCTCTGACATTCTCGCAGTTTTGCTGACTGGGAGAAAAAGAAAGGAAATGAAATAAAAAGAAGAGAGAAACTGTGTTACTGTGACATGCTGCTGTTGGGCATGATTTTTTGCACTCAGCAGGGCACTCCATGGCTTCTCTGCCTGCTAAATTCACCTCCCTCACTATCACACTTCAGGAAGTGTGCTTATTTTTTTTTTGCTAACCTCAGCAGGTTACTTGGAATTAATATTCAGGAATCATAATTTCTTTCTCCATTAAACATAGATTATAAATTCCATGTAAACAAAAACATAAATTAAAAAATATACATGGTGATTTTCTTCAAGTTTTCTTATTGAAGGAACAAAGGTTGCCTCTCTTAATTATTTCTAATTTCTATTAAATCCTTTAGTTCAGGTTTAGAAATGATGTAGTACATAGAAATCTTAAATAATCCTAAAATTGTGACTCATCTTAACAAGATATCTTGGTATAAGGCAATATAGTTTCATCTGTACGTAAGATGAACTCATTGGTGGCATGGGGCCCCACGTGTGGGTTCCAGGAGGGAACCTGAAGCTATAGAGCATCCAAAAAACAAGCTAAACTGCCTGGACGACCACTGAACTACTGCCGGCAGATCCCAAAGAATGGCACTTTAAACGGGAGCAGGAATTCTGCACACAGCCTTTTGTTTTGGTCTTGCTGAGGATGGCTGGGTTTTATCTGGGTTTTCTGAAGGAACTGAGTTTGAGACAAGAGTCTTTCATTCTCCCAGATTGTGCAATATCTGGATGAAAGGCCTCTATCCTTTCTCACCAACCTCTGGCTCTTGAGTTTGCCTTTTGGTGGCAGCAGGCAACCAAAACCTTTTTTTTTTTTTTTTTTGGTAACAATATGATAACATTTTTTACTGTAAAGAGAATTTAAAATCAGTATACAAAATTTTAAATGTCAGATTAGAAAGTAGTATTATAATTTAATAATATAGCATTTTTTCCTTAGTGCAACATAAAAGATTATCTTCCAGTTCATATAGTGTCAGTGTAAAATATATCCACCCTATAGAGAATTTTTTAAAATATATTTTATTGATTATGCCATTACAGTTGTCCCATTTTCCCTCCTTCATTCCCCTCCACCCTGCACACCCCCTTCCACCCACATTCCCCTCCTTTAGTTCACATCCATGTGTCATAAGTTCTTTAGCTTCTACTTTTCCCACACTATTTTTGCTCTCTGCCTGTCTATTTTCTACCTACCATCTATGCTACTTATTCTCTGTACCTTTTCCTTCTTTCTCCTCCTCCCACTCCCCCATTGCTAACCCTCCATGTGATCTACATTTCTGTGGTTCTGTTCTTGTTCTACTTGTTTGCTTAGTTTTCTTTTGCTTTTGTTTTAGGTGTGGTTGTTAATAATTGTGAGTTTGTTGTCATTTTACTGTTCATATTTTTTCTTAAAGAAATTTTTTCTTCGTTTTCTTAGATAAGTCCCTTTAATATTTCATGTAATAAGGGCTTGAAGATGACGTACTCCTTTAACTTGACTTTATCTGACAAGCTCTTTATCTGACTTTCCTTTCTAAATGAAAGTTTTGCTGGATAGAGCAATCTTGGATATAGGCCCTTGCCTTTCATGACTTGGAATAGTTCTTTCCAGCCCTTTCTTGCCTGTAACATCTCTTTTGAGAATTCAACTGACAGTCTGATGGGAACTCCTTTGTAGGTGACCGTCCCCTTACCTCTTGCTCCTTCTAGAATTCTCTCTTTTGTTTTAATCTTGGATAATGTAATTATGATGTGTCTTGCTGTGTTCCTTCTTGGGTCCAACTTCTTTGGGACTCTCTGAGCTTCCTGGACTTCCTGTAAGTCTATTTCCTTTGCCAGATTGGGGAAATTCTCCATTATTATTTGTTCAAATAACTTTTCCACTTGTTGATTTTCCTCTTCCCCTTCTGGTACCCCTATAATTTGGATGTTGGAATTTTTAAAGATGTCCTGGATGTTCCTAAGCCTCTTCTCATTTTTTTCAAAATTTTGTTTCTTCATTCTTTTCTGTTTGGATGTTTCTTTCTTCCTTCTGGCCCTCTCCATTGATTTGGGTCCCGGTTTTCTTCCCATCACTATTGCTTCCCTGTGCATTTTCCTTCATTTCACTTAGTGTAGCCTTCATTTTTTCATATAATTTGTGACCAAAATCAACCAATTCTGTGAGTATCCTGACCACCAGTGCTTTGAATTGTGCATCTGATACGTTGTCTATCTCCTCATCACTTAGAAGTATTTGCTCTAGGGCTTTGATCTGTTCTTTCATTTGGGCCATTTTTTTGTCTTGTCATGCATTTTACATATGAGGGGCAAAGACTTAGGTGTTCACCAGGGTGGGGCAACCCAGTCGCTGGGCTGTGAAGCTATTTGTCAGGGAGGGGTCAGAGAGGGAACAATGGTGCTTGCTCCACTCTCTCTGGGGTTTCAGTCCCTTCCTCCACTTCCCATGAGCAAATTGGGCCCATCTGGTGCTTATTCCTGGGTGGGTGGGCTCATGTACATTCTAGGACCCTGTGGGTCTCTCCAAGGAACTCTCCTGTGAGGCTGGGGGTCTCTCCCACTGCCTCAAACCCCACAGGTATTTTCAATCAGTGTTTTGAAGCTTTATTTCTCCACACTGGGACCCTGGGTTGCATTGTCTGTCTTGGTCCTCAGTTTCACCTGGTTTATCTGCATATGAATGTGTGACAGAGGTCAGCCAGCCACTTTGCACGCCTCACTGGGTCTGTCCGTTGGTTGTCAGACTTCCATACAGTTTAATTTTTCTGTCAGTTCTGGTTGGGTTTTGTTTCCAAATTTTTGTTATTCTTATTTTGGTTGTGCAATGAGGTACAGTGTGTCTACCTATGCCTCCATCTTAGCCAGCAGTTCCCTATAGAGAATTTTTATAAGTTCATTTGAGCTAGACTGCTGGTGACATATGCTGGGAGCAAGATCTCAAATGCTCCTCCGGATAACATTTTTGCAATTTTTATGCATTTGAAATTAAAATGTGGAGGTAAGGAAGATTTCATAAAGGTGGGAGAAAGTGAGGCAAGGATTTGGATGGTAAGGTAGTTAAGATTATTGTTCTCTGAAGGAGATTAAGTCTCAGAAGGAAGGGTCTGAAGGGGAGCTTTTCAAAGGTGTTAATCTAGATGCACAGAATCAACTGGCAGGGCTTGCTTAAGGCAAAGATAAGTCTTTTAGTAAAATAATTGTATGCCTGGGGTGTGACTACCCACTACGATACACCCAGTTAAGAATTTATGATGTGATCACTCTGTGAGATTACTTTCCATTTTTTGGAACAGAATAGCCATATTCAATAAAATATGACATATCTCTTGATTGGGGATTATTTGAAATTATGATGCAATTTCTACTGTCCTCCCCTACCCCAAATCCAAACACCACCTGACTCTGCCCTGCTGTGTTCTCAAAAATGGTCCTGTGCCTTGTACCTTCCTGTGGAGCGTGACCAGTGGGAAGCACACTCAGGAGATCCTAGAGTGGGAGAAGCAAGGGGTGCAGTATTATTACTGCACCTCCTTTTGTATTTTGCTTTGTATCTGACAAAAATTGCATTTCTTTATGT
>PVKU01016958.1:0-12898 GCA_004027475.1 Anoura caudifer | reverse complement strand
CCCACCTCCCTCCCCCCTTATTGCTGGCAGTGACCCTGTTTCCTGCTCCACTGAGAAAACCGGACACGTCAGAAGACATTTATCACAGGTTCCCGAGGCCATCTGCGTGGGGACCTTCACCACAGGGGAGCCTTCCCTGCTCCCAGACGGAGCCGGTGCCCAGGCTGCTGCTCGGGCCTCGCCCTTCTCCTCCGCTTACAGGTGCTGCCCCAGCAGTCCGTGCCTTCTGCTCTCCTGCCATTTCCCCTCCTCCATTCGATCCCGTGTCCGCACCAGAACGACACCCAGACCCCGCACCTGAGGGAGGGGAACTGACTGATGTCCCCCTGCTGTGCTCTCTAATGTGCTGCCCCATCTGCTCTGGGCCCTGGCCTCTCACAGGCTTCTTCCCGTCCAAGACGGAGAACAGCAGGGAAACGGAGGCAGGGCCACTGCTTCTCCGAAGGCTGACAGGCTCCAGGGTCCCTGGCGCCCTCTCTGAACTTCCCTCACTCTGCCCTGCTTCCAGGACACCCCCGGCCACCCTTCCTTCTCCCCGTCACGGGGGCGGCCGCACCGAGCGCTGGCAGCTCCGAGGCCGTGCGAGCTCCTGTCCAAACGCACAGCAGCGAACTGCTTCCCCGGCTGCTCCGCGTTCAGGACGCGGGCCTCGCAGGGACACACCGAGGGCTGCGGGGTGAAGGTCATTCCCCAGTGACAACCCCGAGTCACACACACACACTGGGTGGGCAGTGGAATTCAGGGGCTTTGTGGGTCTGGCTGCAGGGCTGTTCGGTCGCATTTCTGAGCGGAGGGGCCCAAATCCCTCTTTTACAGATTATTAGCTTCCTGGTGGTCAGAGTTTCGCAGACAACGAGGAGACTGGACTCCGAGAACCTCTGTCGGCGTTTCAGGCGCAATTCCTCCGGGATCAGAGAGAAAGCCCCCGTCCCTCCACCCCCATTCCCAGGGCGGCTCCTCTCCGGCGTCGGGTTCCCGGGGGTGAGTTCCCTTCTAGAAGAGTCCGGGGCAGAGATCAGGGGTGGGAGGCAGAGCCCATTCCCGGGAGAGGGGCTCCGGGAAGGGAGAGGAGGAAAGGGGGCTGGGCCCAGCCTGGGGGTCACTCCCCGGTTTCCCCGGACAGACTCGGGGCCCGGACTCGGGGACGCGGTGCGACAACGAGCTCTCAGAGCAGGAGGAGGGGGATCGGGGCAAAGTCCCAGGGGCCGGCCCCGCGCTCAGGGCCTCGGCCCGAGGGCGGAGTCCGGGCGGGGAAGCTCCGCGCTGGGGAGTCCCGTCTCCCGGTTTCACTTCTGCGTCTCCCAACCTGCGCCGGGGCCTCCTTCCCGGATACTCGTGACGCGGCCCCAGGTGCCTCTCTCATTGGGGGTCGGTGTCTAGAGAAGCCAATCGGCGTCTCCGCCGCTCCCCGGTTATAAGTCTCGGCGGACCCGCCCGGGAGCAGCTTCTCTCCAAACCGTGAGGATGCGGGTCATGCGGTCCCCGAGCCTCCTGCTGCTGCTGTCGGGGGCGCTGGCGCTGGCGCGGGCCGGGGCCGGTGAGCGCGGGGTCGAGAGGGGGCCGCCTCTGCGGGGAGGCGCGCGGACCGGGGGGTCGCGGGACCCCGGGGAGGGCGCGTCCCCACCGTCCGGCCCAGACCCCGGATCCCGCCCCAGTTTCCGTGCCCTCGACCGCGGACCCCGGACCCGCGCCGGGCGGAGGGTCGCCGGTCTCACCGCTCCCCGCCCGCAGGTCCGCACTCCCTGAGGTATTTCTACACCGCCGTGTCCGGGCCCGGCCGCGGGGAGACCCGCTTCTTCTCCGTCGGCTACGTGGACGGCACCGAGTTCGTGCGGTTCGACAGCGACGCCGCGAACCCGAGGATGGAGCCGCGGGCGCCGTGGATGGAGGGGCCGTGGGTGGAGCAGGAGTACCCGCAGTATTGGGACCGGGAGACGCGGATCGGGAAGGCAGAGACACAGACTTCCCGAGTGGACCTGGACAACCTGCGCGGCTACTACAACCAGAGCGAGGACGGTGAGCGCGCGGGGCCGGGCCCGGCACGACCCCCATCCCCGCGGACGGCGGGGCCGCCCCGAGCGTCCGCGTCCGAGATTCACCCGAGAGGAGCCCGCGGGACTCTGACCCGGGTTCGGTTTCGGTTTCGGTTCGATCCCCGCGGGTGGGGGCGGGGCGGGGCGTGGGTGGGGCTGACCTCGGGGCGGGGTCAGGGTCTCACACCATCCAGGATATGTACGGCTGCGACGTGGCGGTGAACGGGACCGTCCTCCGCGGGTACTGGCAGTCCGCCTACGACGGCGCCGACTACATCGCCCTGAACGAGGACCTGAGCTCCTGGGCCGCGGCCGACCTGGCGGCTCTGAACACGAAGAACAAGTGGGAGGCGGACGGTTGGGCGGAACACGTGAGGACCTACGTGCACGGCCTGTGCAGGGAGTGGCTCCTGCGGTACCTGGAGCACGGGAAGGCGGCGCTGCAGCGCGCAGGTACCGGGGCTCGCGGGGCGCTCCCGCCCTCGCGCTGGGCTCCGACGGGGCGACGGGACGCGGGGCCAGGGTCAGAACCCGCCTCTGCGTCGGGGGACCGAGTCCGCCCGGACTTTCCGACCCGGTCTCGGAGGGCGGCCCCGCCTTCTCTCAGGGACGCTTGGGGGGCAGCCTCTCGGGGGACGGAGGGGTCGCACCCCGAGATCTCGGGTCAGCAGCTCCCTCTGACCATGGCCGCGCCCCGGCCCGTGGGGACTTCCTTTCTCAGGCCCGTTCCCGCCCCGCACCCGCCGGTCAGACCCGGCTCCCCGCAGCCACGTGGCCGCCCCCTACCCGCCCCCTCGCCCGAGCCCAATCTGGACCAGAACAAATTCTTTTCTCCGCGCAGACCGGCCTGCACCCGGGCTATGTCCTTGTGGTTCTAGAACCTTCTACACACCAGGGAACCCCGCCCCCCAGCTGTCCTGTCCAGTCTCGGGAGGCCCCGGGAGCGCGGCTGGACTGCCCCAAGGCCGTGCGAAGTTCCCGAATTTTCCACCCTTCTCCTCAGACCCTCCAGAAGCACGAGTGACCCACCACCTCACCTCTGACGGGAAGGCCACCCTGAGGTGCTGGGCGCGGGGCTTCTACCCTGCGGACATCGCCCTGACCTGGTGGCAGGACGGGGAGGACCTGACCCAGGACACGGAGCTCGTGGAGACCAGGCCCACGGGGGACGGGACCTTCCAGACGTGGGCGGCGGTGGTGGTGCCGCCCGGAGAGGAGCAAAGATACACGTGCCACGTGCAGCACGAGGGGCTGCGAGAGCCCCTGACTCTGCGATGGGGTGAGGAGGGGCCTCTGGGGACTTCAGCAGGGTCTGGGTAGGACCCGGGGGCAGGGCCCTCACCTTTTTGTCCCTTTGCAGAGCCGCCTTCTCAGACCAGCACCATCATTATCATCTTGGGCATCGTTGGTGGCCTAGTCCTGCTTGGAGCTGTGGCAGCTGGAGCTGTGATGTGGGGGAGGAGGCGCTCAGGTAGGGGCCGGTGGGGTCTGATTTCTTGCCCCATCAGGGGTCTCAAGTCCAGGAGACGGGTGTCCTGCTTCATTAAAGGGAAGCATCGTCTTCACTCATGTGCTGGCCAGTCTGAGGCCCTATTTGCTACACTGACTGTTTAGGAAGGCATGTGTGAAATAAGGGACAGATTTGTTACCCTGATGATGCTGGTGATGGGGACCTGCTTCCCAACAGTCAGAGGTCCAAGGGGAGGGTCCCTGCTGAGGACAGACCTGCCGGAGGGTGGTTGGCTCAGTTCCTGCACATGAACTTCCCTCAGGTTTCCCGATCCTGCCCTGGGTCTGTAGTCAGAGTTCTGGAAACTTCCCTGGGGTCCAGGACCAGGGCTTCCTTTAGGACCTCATGGCCCTGCCTCCTCTCTGGTGTTTCACAGGATGTTTTCTTCCCACAGGTGGAAAAGGAGGGAGCTACGCTCAGGCTGCCAGTGAGTATGGAGGGGGGACCCCTGAGACCAGGTGTCAGTGCAAATGGGAGCCCACAGGGGACCTAATCGCCCATAGTTCCCCCTTTGGTCTCCTGTCCTGGGGCTCTGACCACAACCTGTTTTGTGCCACCCCAGGCCGTGACAGTGACCAGGGCTCGGATGTGTCTCTCACAGCTTCTAAAGGTGAGGCCCTGACATGGGGAGGGTTGGGCGGAGGGGACGAGACTGGGCAATGGGGACTCTCTGGGATGTTTTGAGCACGAGGTGGGCTGTTGGACAATGTCACCACCTACAGCGACTGATTGACATTTGTTCATGATTATCATCTTCTCCAGCGTGAGACAGCTGCCCTGTTGGGGAATGAGTAATGGAAGGTTCCCCACACACATACACCCGCCAACCCCTGTTTGTGACTTCAGAGACATCTCACTCTGCTTCTGCAGCTGCCATGTCAATGTCTAAGTTCCCATCAGCAGCACTGAGGAGGTGGGAGGCTGCCCCCACCCACCCACCACGCCCCCTCCCCACACTTTCCTGTTCCAGCAGAGGTGGGCCTGGGCCCTCCCCATCCCTGTCTGTGCTTCCTGGTGCCTGAGCTGCAACTTCTCGCTCCCTCATTAAAGTAAGGCTCTGGATGTAAATTTTTTTTTCAGTTCTTGCCATGAGTACTTGACGTGTTAATTGAAAAGTTGAAGATCCTAAGTTTTGAGAGGAAATAAATGGAATCATCGAGAAGTTTCCAGAACCCGTGTGTTTGCTGTGCTGAGTCAGTTGCAGGGACAGGAGAGGCTGTGAGGACCAGGTGTGGTCGGGGATCTGCCCAGTCAGTGCTCAGTGCATCGTGGGCTTTGACGTGTTCCCTCCTCAACTGGGTCACCCTCTGCCCCTTTGTCCTTGTCCCTTCAGTAGAACCTTGTCCCTTCAGTAGAACCTTGTCCCAGCAGGACCTGTGATCTCAGGAACCCAACATCACCCAGGCCTTTTAAACTGTCCCAGTGAAGCCCATCTCCATGACCGTGGGCAGCAAGGGCTGTGTGTGGCTGGGTCAGCCGAGGCTCAGGCCGGAGTCGGACCCTCAGCCCCATCTTCTGAGTCTTTACTTGTTGCTTCTTTGTTTCTGTAGAGCAGCATGACTGTGTCTGTCCTTGTTAGGAGTCCTGGTCTCATTCTCCTCTGGGTGTCCCCGTGTCAGCAGCAGAGGTGTTTTGCCTGTCACTGTCCCCACCAGGCCCGGGGGTCCCTGCACACGGGAGTATGTGGTGTGGAGAGATGAGTTGTCAGACTCATCCTGCCTTTGCCGCCTCTAGGGCTTGGCCGATCTTTCATCTCTTCCCAAACTCTCAGAGGAGCGGGCTCCGGGCTGAGCAGAGCTGGGATCCCATCATTTCCTATCCAAGAGAAGTCCCCATTGGAATTCTGCTCTGCGCGCCCGCGCCTTCTCCCCGCCCTTCGCTCCAGTGCTGGCTGCAGTGCGCACCCCGGGATGCACGGAGCGGGGTCTGCTGCGGATTCGGGGCGGTGGCTCTGTGGGGGAAGTGCGGGGGCATCGATGCGAGTGCACGTGGGGCTGTAGCTGCCACAGAGCAGCTGTGGTGAGGCCACGTTAATACAGACACAGCCTGTAGCATAGGGAGGTGCCCTACCCTGACGATTAATAGCCAGTGGTGGCTGTGTGACAGACGTGTGGCACTGGTTTTGCATGTGGGAACATCACTGAAGCAGAATTGGGATCACTGCTGGCCTCGTGGGGCTCGTGCTGTGTGGAGAGATAGTGGGTGTGAGCGCAGCACAGAGGGATGTGTCTGTGGGAGGGTAAGTGGTCTGGGAAGATGCAGAGGGGACAGTGGTCCCCAGTGGGGACAGGGAAGGTGGTTGTTTGATTTGGGTGGTCAATGTGGGTCTCACTGGGAGGTGACCTTGAGGGAAGATTTGAAGGACATAATGCATTACCCATGAGGATGTCTGCAGGAAGTTCTCTCCAGGCAGAGGACCCTCCGGTGTGAATGCCCCGGGGCAGCCATGTGTCTGGAGTCTGGGAAGAAGGAGGAGGGATGGAGATCAGTGTGGGAATGGAGCAGGGAGTGATGGAGATGAGAGAGAGGCATGGCCAGACCACATGGGCCTGGAGAACGTTGGAAGGGCACGCACGACTGTGCTCTGAGTGAGGCGGGTGTCAGAGGACAGTGCAGAGCAGGAGGGGGACATGGCCTGACACCCCCTTTAATGGGTCCCACTGGCTGCTGTGCTGAGAGCAGACTTGGGAGGTGAGATAGGCAGTGTGGACACAGGAGGGGTCTGTGCCAGGCTCCAGGTTGGAGATGCTTCCCGGGGTGAGTGGCAGGAATAGTGGGCATGGGGGGATCCTGGATACCTTCTGAGGGGGACCTGACGGCATCCCCAGTGCTTAATCTGGGGTATGAGGGAGAGGAGTCCAGGTCACCAAACATCTCAGAGGACAAGCAGAGAGACGGAGTTGCATCAGCAGAGATGGGGAGACTCTAGAAGCAGAGTATTTGAGGGGACGTCACAGAAGTTCATGGTCAGAGACGGTGGAGCCGATACGTCTGTGAGAGATCCCAGGGAGCCGTCGGATTGGCAGGCTGACCGGAGATGGGGAGATGTGCTGGCAGCACAGATACACTTGGGAAGCCACACACACAGATGCTATTTAAAGCCGTGAGTGTGGGCGAGGTCACCAAGGGAACGACAGCTACAGAAGATGAAGGAGGAAGGACTGAACCCAGGGCCCCGGTGCTGAGCTATCTAAGTGGATCGCACACCAGAGCCGCCTGCACGCTTGTTGAGCAGAGTCCCAAACTTTCTTGTGCACAAAAATCACTTGGACATTTTGTTAAAACTCAGAGACTCGAGCAGAGAGTGGGACTCTGGATTTATAAGGAGGCTGGTGCGGACGCTGCTGGTCCTCGGGTCATACATTCAGCAGCAGGAACCCAGACAGGATCCCGCACGGCTGTGCGTCAGCCTGGCCTGCTGGGCTTGTCACATGAGTGATCCCGGCCTGGAGCCCAATCCCCTGAGACGTGGGTCTGGGAGAGGCCTGGGGGTTGTATGAAGCCCCACGAGCCATCCTGGGGCTCAGCCAGACGGGGACCACTGAGGACAGTGACGGAGCTCAGGGTGGGGAGGGGTCTTCAATCCACATTTAGTGCTTTTTTTTTTCCCTCAGAAAAGGGAGGACATATACTGTCATTTATGAGACGTGATGTTGGGAGTTACAGTCGTTCTCTCTACCACGGGGTAGAGTCAGGTGGAAGGTTTAGGAGGCGGCCCCGGGTCAGCATAACAAAATCTCTGAGTGAAACTGTTCCCCAGGTATATTTCTTGGAGCAAACAATGGAATCCTAATATTTTCTAATTTAGCTGTAAAAGAATATATTGAATTCTAATGCTATTTTGGAAAAAGCTGCAAGACACCAGAGGCCGCACAGCCAGGAACAGCCCACTGCCCAGCCTGGGTCGGGTCCCACACAGGCCCGCTGCCCTGCTGTGGGGCACAGAGGTCACCGCTCTCTCCACAGACTCCCCTGAGGTGGGACCCTGGGCCCCTTGGCTTGGACTGCTGTCTGCTGCTCTGGTGCACAGACACTGTTGCAGCCACTCCTGCCACCCTGGCCGAGTGCCCTCTGCGCAGTTCCAGCCTCTGTGTGTCACCACGTCCTGAGTCGGAGTCTGGCATGTGGTCACCTGACTGGTGGAGCCTCATGCCGTGTCCAGATGCACGAATGTTGGGGACGTGGGTTCCCTCTTTCATGGAGGGATGTGGTCTCTGCGTCCCACCAAGACTCTTCTGTTTTGGACAGTACGGTTATTAATGTTCACTGTGGACAGTGAAACAAGGAAGGGCCTAGAACAGAAGAAGCAACAGGAGACTGGGTGGGGCTGCTGTCAGCTCACTGGGGAGTCAGAGAAAAGGGGGCCTTGGGCACAGTCAGGGGGTCAGCCTGGGATGAGCTGTTGCTGCCCAGCGCTCCCCTGGCTGCAACTCTCCTGGGGTCCCTTAGAGTTAAGGACGTGACTGCCTGTGGGGGAAGGAGGGGGGAAGGGAAAGCACAGTTGTGCCCCAGGGAGGGAGATCGTGCCCACCAGGCCTCTAGGTGTGGAACCTTCGCCTGCAGGAACAGAGTTCAGGGGCTGGGGTGGGGGAGGAAAAGGAAGACACATTTCAGTCCTTGGAGCAAAGATCTGAGGCTGGAACTTTCTGGTGCATTGCAGGCCCTCAGGTTTGGCTGGAAGAACATGTGACCAATAAATAATGTCCCAAGCAGAGGGTCTCTTGCTTGCTCTTACTCTGAGTTTCTCTGTGGGATGGTGAGGGATGTTTTCCTCCATTCACCCACTCCTCTGATTCTCAGATGCCAGCTGTGTTTCCTGCAGTTCAGCTCAACTCCAACGTGAACTACCTGGAGTTAGCCTCAGACCCCACACAGTCAGGGTCCGTCCCACAAGACTGCCCTCCCCTCAGAGCAAGTCTCAAGTTCAGGCCCCCATGTTACCTGCTCGTCTCTCTGACTTGGCTACAGAAGGTAGGGCCTCCCACCAAGTTCACTAATTTGCTGGATCAACTCACAGAACTCAGGAAAATAGGGTACTTATGGTACATTTTATTATAAACAGTGCAAGTGAGCAGCCAAATGAAGAGGGACATGGGGTGAGGTGGGTAAGTGTCCCGAGTGCTGGAGCCTCTGTCACCATGGAGTTGGAAAGTGTCACCCCCAACTCCCAGCATGGGGAGGGGTTCACTACTTCAGAAGCTCTCTGAGCCCCATTATTAGGGGGTTTTATGGAGGTTTCACTACGTAGACAGATTTGAGTAAATCCTTGGCCATTGGTGATTGAACTCAAACCCCAGCCCCTCTCCCAGAGGCTGGGCAGTGAGGCTGAAAGTTCTGACCCTCTGATCAAACTTGCTCTTTCTGGTGACTGGCCCCCATCCTGAAACTGTCCAGGACCCTTGGCCAAGCGCCATCTCATTAGCATCCTTGTCACTCAGGTGATTCCAAGGGTTCAGGAGCTCCATGCCAGGAACCAGGGAAAAGACCAAACATAGTCTGACCTCAGTTCTCGAATGTGTCCCATCTCAAGCAATTCAATTCGTGACCAAACTGTTTTTGGAAAATATGTCTGAGTTTTCAAAAGTTTTGATTCTTCACCTGACCACCCTTTCAGGCTGATACCTGTATGATCAGTCACCTGTATGACTGGGATCCCAAACAAACTGCTTCTCGAACAGAATTCCAGAATGAATTAAGTTTGAGAAGTGAGGTTTTGCTGCATTTTTGTGTCAGACTGCAGGTCTCTGCCTGCAGACCCATGAGCAGGAAAGGGCATCAGAACAGGGAGACCACACAGGCTCCCTGCCAGAGCCCGTTCAGTCTCCGACGATGGGCCCAGTCCATCCTCCATGTGAGTGTGTTCACACGGCCCGGACATTTATGGAAACTGCCCAACAGTTTTTGTCAGAGGGGAGGTTCAAAGTAACCCATAAAGTGACGTCACTGCACAACTCCCAGCATGGTGAAAATTAAACTCAGACAAAATTGGCTCTTGGCAAGAATTAAGACTAATTCTCTCCCTTGTTATTGCTAATGCAACAGTCACTTGATTCAAATACTTTCAAAATGTGAAATGCTTCACTTCCTCGCACAACCGAAAGAAGAATAACAACCAATATAAAAACAATAAACAACCAGAAGTGCCAGGAAATAAAACTGCATGGAACTTCAACAACCAAGGAGTTAAAGAAACATTCACCCAGACCAGTAGGAGAGATGGAGAAGGGCAGCCTAGCAGAGAGGATGCGAGACAAAGAGGCAGACCAGGTGGGCAAGGCAGGGCTGGCTGAGTGGAAAACTACAGACTCAAATTAGCTGTAAACTACTGTGGGGGCTGCCATGCAGGAGAAACTGCCGGTCTCACATGAGAGAGTTCGTTGGAAAGTAGGGCTAGAGCAGAGCAAGCAAGCCACACTGTTCCTTCTCTGACCTGCGCCCCCTACACAGCACCACAACACAGCAAGGAGGGTTGCCTTGCCTGGGTGAATACCTAAGCCTCCACCCCTTACAACATAACAGGTGCACTGAGACAAAGAAATACGGCCCAAATGAAAGAACAGATCAAAACTCCAGAAAAAGAGCTAAGTGACAAGGAGATAGCCAACCTATCCAATGCAGAGTTCAAAACACTGGTAATCAGGATGCTCACAGAAATGGCTGAGTATGGTCACAAAATGAAGGAATAAATGAAGGCTATGAAAAGTGAAATAAAGCAAAATATAAAGGGAATGAACAGTGAAGGGAAGGAAACTGGGACTTAAATCAACAATTTGGACCAGGAGGAAGAAATAAACATCTAACCAGAACAGAATGAAAGAACAAGAATCCAAAAAAAAACGAGGAGAGGTTTAGGAACCTATGGGACAACTTTAAACACTCTAACAACATAATCATAGGGGTGCCAGAAGGAGAAGAAAAAGAGCAAGAAGTTGAAAACTTATTTGAACAAATAATGAAGAAAAACTTCCCCAGTCTGGTGAATGAAATAGACTTCCAGGAAGTCCAAAATCCCAGAGAGTCCCAAAGAAACTGGACCCAAGGAGGAACACACCAAGGCACATCATCATTAAGTTACCCAAGATTAAAGATAAAGAGAGAATCCTAAAGGCAGCAAGAGAAAAGGAGACAGTTACCTATAAAGGAGTGCCCATAAGACCATCAGTTGATTTCTCAAAATAAACTTTGCAGGCAAGAAGGGGCTGGAAAGAAGTATTCAAAGTCATGAAAGTCAAGGACCTACATCCAAGTTTGCTCTATCGAGCAAAGCTTTCATTTAGAATGGGAGGGTAAATAAAGTGCTTTCCAGATAAGGTCAAGTCGAAGGAGTTCATCATCACCAAACCCTTATTATATGAAATGTTAAAGAGATTTATCTAAGAAAAAGAAGATAATCAAAAATATGAACAGTAAAATGGCAACAAATTCACAATTATCAATAACTAAATCTAAAAACAACCTAAGCAAACAAGCAAAACAGGAACAGAATCATAGATATGGATATCATTTGGAGGGTTATCACTGGGAACAAGGAAGGGGGAGAATGGGAGAAAAGGTGCAAGGATAGAAAAGTACAAATTGGTAGGTAAAAAATAGACAGGGGAGGTTAAGAAGAGTATAGGAAATGGAGTAATTAGAGAACTTATAAGCATGACCCATGGACATGAACTATGGGAGGGATTGCTGGAGGGAATGGGGGTACCAGGCTGTGAGCACAAAGGGGGAGAAATTGGGACACCTGTAATAACATAATCAATTAAATATATTCTAGAAAACTTCCAACCAAGAATAGTTTACCTAGAAAAGTTATTCAGAACTGAAACAGAGCTAGTTTTCTAGACAAACGCTAAAGGAGCTCATCACCACTAAACTGACCTTACAGAAAACATTAAAGGGACTTTTTTCAGGTGAAAAGTAAGGGCACTGAATAGTAAGAGGAAAACATATGAAAGTACAAATCTCACTGGTAAAGGTAAATATATACTAAGGACAGTGGATTAACCACTTATAAAGCCAGTATAAAAGTTAAAAGGCAAAACTAGTAACAATAACTATAATGACAATAACTAGTTAAGTGACACACAAGGTAAAAAGATGTAAAATGTTACAATAAAAACATAAAACATGTAGTCTTGATGTCAAAAATTAGATTCTAACTAAAAAAAACAACAACAACAACAAAAAAAACAAAAAAAAAAAACACCAGACTACTTCCAGCCAAGATGGAGGCATAGGTGGACATACAGTGCCTCCTCTCACAACCAAAATTAAGGACAACAAAGATTTAGAAACAAGAAAACAACCAGAACTGATAGAAAATTCAACTGTACGGAAGTCCAACAACCATTCATCCAGACTGGTAAGAGGGGCAGAGTTACAGCAGGAAAAAGTGGAGGTGCAGACCCAGGTACGCAGGCAGAAGCAGCTAGCAGACCCCAGGCACACAGACAGAAGCTAGTGGACCCTAGGCACATGGTGGCAACTGTGCAGACCCAGTGAGGCCGCACAAGGTGGCTGGCTGACCAGGTGGTCCCACATTCGCACACATATAATCCAGGTGACGGGGAAGCGGCGGAGGGGACTGGAATCTGAGAGAGAGCAGAGCAGGTGCCATTGTTCCCTCTCAGACCCCACCCCCACATACAGTGTGACTACCTAGCAACTGGGCTGCCCCACCCTAGGGAACACCTAAGGCTCTGCCCCTCACTATGTAACAGCCACAACCAGACCAAAAAACAAAAACAAAAATGGCTCAAAGAAGAGAACAGATCAAAGCCCCAGAGCCAATTCATCTAAGAGATAGCCAACCTATTAGATATACAGTTCAAAGCACTGGTGATCAGGATGCTCACAGAATTGGTTGATTTTGCTCACAAATTAGAGGAACAAATAAAGGCTACGATAACTGAAATGAAGGAAAATGCACAGGGAACCAATAGAGCTGGGAGGAAAACTGGGACTCAAATCAATGGAGTGGACCAGAAGGAAGAAGAAACAACCAAACAAAAAAGAATGAAGAAACAAGAATTCAAAAAAATGAGGAGAGGCTTAGGAACCTTTGGGACATCTTTAAACATCCCAACATCCGAATCATAGGGGTACCACAAGGGAAAGAAGAAGAGCAACCAGTGGAAAACTTATTTGAACAAATAATAAAGGAGAACTTCCCCAATCTGGCAAAGGAAATAGGCTTCCAGGAAGTCCAGGAAGCTCAGAGAGTCCCAAAGAAGGTGGACCCAAAGAGGAACACACCAAGGCACATCATAATTACATTAGCCAAGATTCAAATGAAGGAGAGAATTCTAGAAGCAGCAAGGGATAAGGGCACAGTCACCTACAAAGGAGTTCCCATCAGACT